>JAQGAW010000126.1:0-42487 GCA_034698025.1 Phthiracarus crinitus
TTGTGAAATCGATTTATTTTGTTTGAATTCACAAATTTGGGGACATAATCAATATTTTATAGAATTTGGTTGTTATTAAATATTTTATCAACTTTTGGTTGTTATGGTGAAATTTGGTAAAATCCCAAATATCCGAGGTCTGACTATAATATAACAAAAATATACATCAAATACAAATTGAAATACAATATTCAAAATGTTTACATTATTAATAACGTTAGCTTACGATTAACTTAAATGCAATAATCTATAAAATATCATCTATATTTTATTTATTTATTTTGAATTGAAAATATGAACACAGTATTAAAAAGTTACGCCATAATTCTAATCACATTCAAATGTGAGGAACATTCCCCTAATCATAGGATTTTGCGAACTTTGTCATATCGATTCAAAGCTATCACGTAATAAGTTTATGAATTAGTCTCATATCTAACAAATAGATAATAAATATTTGCTTATTTATGCTTAGAAATTGAAAAACATTATTTGTTTCATAAAACAATTTGATGGATATATCTTTATATATAAACATGTAATCAAATAATTAACAGTTGCTCCACTAAATGCTAAGTGAATCATATATATAAGTATTACTATAACTTTGTGAAAAAATTAAAAGTTTTTTTTAAAAGTAGGTAAGAATTTTAATTTAACTAAATTATAAATAATATTACTGTATATATGAATATTAAATATCTAAAAGTTAGTCAATTAATTTTAAATATTATATTATGCTTTCGTCGCGTACTGTAAAATCAAATATAAAATTTTTAAAGTGTGAAATCAGTTTCGTGCAAAATAATATGAGTTAAATATCTATTTTCTGAGATTGAGATAATTTAAGACAGTATAACAGAAAGAAATTAGAAGCAAAAAATTGGTAAAAATGTGCATAAAAACAGAAATTTGAATAAAACGCTTTAAAGCGATTGAGAGACGAAACAACGCTTTCATTAATAGTACAGAATAGCGAAAAAATTTGTAGACAAATATGAATAGAATAATCGTAAAATTATTCATAAAACGCATTGAACAGTAGACACATCTATGGGCGGCTTTTCGGCGAATGTGTCGAATTGAAGAGATGCGGACATGACTGACAGCGATGCGCCAAATGGCTATCATTATCAATACGATATACCATATATCATATGATCACTAATTAATTGCATTTATAATTAGTGTTATTTGTTGTGTTAACAGTGTTTAAGTGTTTTTATTATATTTTGATCGGTATTTGTGCTCAAAAACTGAATTAATCGCTTAATCCGAGTATCAATTATTTCAATTTACTTTGCATTGCGATAAACGTTTTTATTTAAGTTTTACATTAAATATACTTTACTAATTTAAATGTATAAAAAGCGCACAAATAGTTGATAATAATCGCGATCTGTTTGAACGTTTAAACTCAGCTGATATATCACACCATATAAACACACGGTATATCGTATGTCATATTATATCAAATCGTTTTGAAATCATATATAATTATGATAATTAATTTATGATTTATTAGATGGAAATATATGAGAACGACAGTCATGTGATTAACGGAATGCTTCACTCGGAACGAGTGGTCATTCTCGACGCTGGAGCGCAATACGGAAAAGTGATCGATAGACGTGTGCGCGAACTGAACGTCGAGTCGCATATATTACCGCTAAACACGTCCGCAAAACAGATATTAGCTGATGGATATAAGTATGTCTGCGAACATTTGTTTTACAAAATTCATGATATAAAGATCTAATTAAAATGGTTTATATTTGCAGAGCTATAATAATATCTGGTGGACCCAATTCGGTGTACTCGACTGACGCCATTGGTTATGATTCTGAAATATTTAAATTAGGTTTACCAGTATTAGGCATCTGTTATGGCATGCAAATGCTCAATAAGGAGTTCGGAGGAACTGTTCAGCGCAACGATTCGCGAGAAGACGGACAGTTCACTATTACCATTGAAAATAATTCGCCTATTTTTCGGTTAGTTTTTTCAATTACTTGATAATCATTTGAGTTTTTTATGGTAACATAATAAGCTTTTTATATTAAATTATTTTTTTTCTGGAAATAGAAATTTAGAAAAGCATGAAGAAGTACTGTTAACTCATGGCGACAGTATAACTCAAATCGCTGATTCGTTTAAAACCATTGCAACTTCTGGCAGTTGTATTGTGGGTAATGTTAATCATAACGCTATCGATACTTATTTTAATTACCGTATTATAAGAATTAAAATGAAAATTTTTACTCAAAAATTTGATAGGAATTGCAAACGAAAAACAAAAGTTTTATGGATTGCAATTTCATCCTGAAGTAGACTTAACCCCAAATGGTAAACAAATGTTGAAAAACTTTCTTTTAAATATTTGCGGGTTAAGCGGAAATTTTACAATGAAAAGCAGAGAACTAGAATGTATTGAATATATTAAAAAACTTGTCGGAAATTCTAAAGTATTGGTATGTCATTAAAAAATTTGTTGACTAATTTTAACATACGGTAAATACATAATTTCGTAAAATTAGATGTTACTTAGTGGTGGAGTGGATTCAACAGTTTGCGCCGCACTTCTTCACAAATCGCTAAAAGATGATCAAGTAATCGCTTTTCATATCGATAACGGGTTTATGCGTAAAAACGAGAGCGAAAATGTGGAGAAGTCATTGAGTGAATTGGGGCTCAAATTGAAAGGTATTGTTTTTTTATAACTATTTGTTTATAATAATCCGATTTATTATTATTACTATTAGTTATTAACGCGTCTTATCAATTCTATAACGCGACCACAACGATCCCGATTTCGAAGAGCGATCCAAATCGAAAGAAAACAACTAGACTTCTTTGTCAGACTTCGAATCCTGAAGAAAAGCGTAAAATAATAGGCGATACGTTTGTGCACATCGCTAATAGTTTAATAAAGGAACTAAATTTAAACCCAGAAGAAGTCTTTTTAGGTCAGGGAACGTTGAGGCCTGATCTCATAGAAAGTGCTTCTGCTTTAGCGAGTTCTAATGCGGACGCAATTAAGACTCATCATAACGACACTGAATTAGTCAGACAATTACGACAACAGGGAAGGGTTGTTGAACCACTCAAAGACTTTCATAAAGATGAAGTGCGAATATTGGGTAGAGAACTGGGTTTGCCCACTGATGTAGTTCAACGGCACCCGTTTCCTGGACCCGGTTTGGCCGTTCGTATCATTTGTGCTGAAGACTCATACATGGAAAAAGACTATTCTGAAACTAGTGTTATCGTGAAAGTGATAGTTAATTATTCAAATGCTTTGCAAAGAGTGAGTTAATGATTTTGTTGATATTACTAACGTTACAATATATTTGGTTTACATTTAATTTAATATATTTATCAGAAACACGCGCTAATAAATAAAGTAAATAACGCTCTCGACGATAAAGATAAGCAATTTTTACAAAGATTTTCTCAAACCTACACATTTACCGCATCTCTATTACCAATTAAAAGTGTTGGTGTTCAGGGAGATTGTCGTAGTTATAGTTATGTTGTTGGCGTGTCTGAGGAGCAGATTGTGGACAATGATGTCGACAGTTTCGCTTATGAGCGCAAAAAATTCGAAGACTTAAGTGTGTTGGCAAAGCTTATTCCTCGAATTTGCCACAATGTAAATAGAGTGTGTTACATATTTGGAGATTCTGTTAAATTTCCAGCAATGGATATCACTCCGACTTTCTTGACACCTCACGTGTTGGCGCAGCTTCGAGAAGCGGACAGCATTGCCACTCGCATACTGATTTCAAAGGGATATGGAAATACTGTTTCACAGATGCCTGTTATACTAATTCCAGTTCACTTTGACAGAGACGTTGTTTCGCGGCAGCAATCGTGTCAGCGATCGGTTGTTATTAGAACTTTTATTACTGAAGATTTTATGACAGGTTTTTATTTTTTTATCGTTTATTCATTAATTTAAATAAGTTAATAAAAAATTTTATATTTTTTTATTTATTTAAGGTATTCCTGCCATACCTAATAAACACATACCATTAGAGGTAAGCATAAGACATTCACTTATTATTATGCTTATGAATGAATCAATAATATTATGTTTAGGTGTTCAAGCAAATGGCAAAAGAAATTGAAAGCCTTTATGGTATCTCTCGTGTACTCTATGATATGACACCTAAACCTCCTGGTACTACAGAATGGGAATAAATTATATATTAATTAATAATTTAACTTAATTGTCCAAAGTTTTAAATGTTTTCTTTATTAATATGCTTTTTTAAGTTATATAAAAATAGCGTCAACAAAAAACTAAATATAGTAATATTTTAAAAATTCTTGTTATAACGAATGCGTCGATTATTAAGAATGTGTTAAAATAACATATAATTTTTAAATGCTAGTAAATTTAATAGTTTTAAAAATATGCGATATTTTGGGTTAATGCCGATAAGGTTGTGATAAATAGTAAGTAATAAAACTGTTCTTAAAAATAAAGAAAAGTGAATACTTTTCAATATATGAGATTTTAATTGCAATAACTTATACTGTATATCTCATGATACCTATAAGTTTATAACAAATCTGATTTTTAAGAGCGTATTAACATTTAACAATGAATTCCAAACAAGCATTCTATGGTTGTTTAGAAACTTTAATTGAAAGAGTAGTTGTATTTATTTAATGATCTTAAGATTGTATGGATAACATTGCATATTATTCATTATATCGAATTGCTATGAAAGATCAATTACCAAAAACTATATTAAATTGTTATAAATTTGCGAACAAAAAATATAGAATTTTAATGTTACGTGAACTCATTTTTATTCAAGTTTTTAAGGCTTTGAGGGCATTCTGATCGGTAGATATGTTTCTTACACTGTATATCATTAATAGCGAAAAGTAAAATCAACGGTTGCGACTCAATTCAATGCAAATTTTATTGGTAAGATTTATAATTGTAAATTACACTTTTATAAAAGTTTTTTGTTATTAAAAGCTTTTAAAAGCTTAAACTTTTATTTCTCAAGATTTTTTTTCGAGTTATTGTAATGTACAATACATGAAATATTAAACATAGAAAAGGCGATAAAATTTATTCAAGAATTTTATCCCAAGTCTATTTGCACAGTTAATTTCAATATTTATGGTTAGGGTGTATTGAAGGCGATTTTCTATTGTGTACCGTTTATATGTGTTTAAATATCGGACAACAATGCTCATGTTATTAAGTTTAACTAATTATTGCGTTTTGATTACACAGTATAAAAATAAAATAGAAGAATATAAGTTTATTACGTCGCATCGACTATTTCTAACCTTTAACTACTCTAATTTATTATGAGAAACTATTCTTCGTTAATTAATTTCTCATTGGGGGTTCAACTCTAGATAACCTCTATTAAGATATACAAATCAAATTTAGTTACCGTATATCCATAAAATGAAAATAGAATATTATAAATCGAGAAATAATTATAATAATAAGCGAAATGGATTTTTAATGTTAGTTTATAATTCAGGGAAAAAATATTAATTAAATTGCCTGTATTTATGACTAATAAATACCAATATTATCAAATTAAGTGATCATTAAACTATTTGGAAACAAACTTTTGAACATTTAGTAAAAATATGCACTACTTTTCAAACTTTGATCGCTCGCTTTTATCAAATTTACACTTTAAAAATTAGTTGTAATGAGACCAGATTTTACTCGTAGTAAGTGTTAATCTAAACCTCTGACGGCGTGAATTATCGCAACTTTTTTACCATTATGTTATGCCTTCAGGCTTTATGACAGATTGGATGTGTATTTGTGACCGATATTGCAAACAAAGCGATAATACGGCTTATGAATTAGAAATTCATGATTGAGTTACGGTTACATTTAATTGCTAAAATTACAGAGTACTTTATTGTGTATTGTAGAATCGTTATAACTAACTCTCATTTTCAAAAAAAACAGATTACTTTTTACATGTAAGTAGAACTCACGAAATGTTATAATCAACTATTTTCTATGAATTGAAAATAAGCTTATGTGAGTTGAATACAGTTATGCGTGTATTGTTTTAGACAATTATCAGTAGACTTCTTAAGGCTGAATGAAAACTTGTTAATTAAAAGAATTTTTTAGATAACTGTATAATTGAGTTGCGGAACTAAAACGCAATAATGAATATAAAATGTCACTTACATTGACTGTTAGCCACAAATAGTCGAAAGCAAACTCCGATTTTGATCAATAGTCAAAAGTAACAAATTAATCTAAATGTATATGTACTCAAAATAAGATATACATGTACACAGTGTATGTGCATTACACGATAACGAAGCAAAATATCCAATTAATAATATGACAACGATCTTTGATCAATGAGTTTCCTTCAAATATCCATTTTAAGTTCATTTATTTTTGAAGTTATTAATAGTTACATAATTGATAAAACTATGTATGATTGCGTATTAAGATTTATTTATACATATTTTTTTGTCATGAGTGCTTATTTGTAAGAACATTATTCTTTTAAAATTAACAATTTCAAAGATTGCATATCGAATCACTTAATTTGACTAAAGCTTCGCTTAAAAAGTAGGTTTAAAGTCTATTTTTTCGAAAAACTTACTTTGATAAACGTATTGACATATCAATTTGCAGGCGAAGTGTTCCTCATTAAAAATTTATAGATATAGTTTTTTGATTAGATCCTATCCCTCCCATCGTAAATTATTTTATAAATGCGAGCCTTAATCCTTAATTTTCACTTACTTTTTAAAAAGTTTATATTACATACGGGTCTTAATTAATACATAATGATTACCATATACTAAAAGGGCAAATCGAATTTCTAAAATATTTTATTTTGAACCTTATATCGCTATGACACAATTAATTAAGTTTATTTTAATTAGAAAAATTATTTCAGATGGTTCCAGATTAAGATAATTATAATTTGTTTTGCAATTAGAAAATAATAAAATCTGGATTTGGAATAATAAAACTCTGCAACAGTTATGTACCTTTAAGTAATTAAAACAAATATTAATATTTAATTAATTTTTGAATGCTGGGCAGTAACAGCGCGATTAACGTTTTTTGCATCATATGAGGTTATAAAATATTATAATTTCGGTAAAGTAGCTTAAGTTCATTGCGGTCAATGATGGTTAGAATATTTTACTAATAGCAGTCAAATTATCCTAAAATAAAAGATTGCGTTGGCATTGCTATTACAGTAATTACAATGAAAAAACTAATTTCAAAGAATTTGTGCCACAAAATTTTACTGATGCTATTGATCCCCACATTTGGCATATTGACATATGTGCACAATTGATTTACTCAAATTCGATATTAAAAATATAAATTAAATTATTATTTATTTAATCTTCATACATAATACTTTATTTGTAAAAAATCCCATTCAATTTTGTTAAAATTATTGATGTTTATTTCCATCCAAAGTTTATTTGAAATGTCATGTTATGATACTAACCTTATACTGTATTTTCCATTTTTAAAACTATCATTACCAGTAGTTTAAATTGTTGGCATTATTCCTACTGACTTGAATGAATTTCTTAAGAAAATAAAACTTAGATTTTGAAAAAATTCTCAAAAGTTTATTTATTTTTCTTTTTTTAGTTTATTTCGACTGATATTCAAAAAACGGTTGAATTTAATTTTTCTAAAGACTAAATCACTTTTATTTATGTTTATTAATTAATTGAAAAAGAAACAAACATTTTGTGCACTAAATTTTAAGAATTAGTACAGTGTTTTTATAATTTTGTGCTAAATTTAAAACGTATCTGAAATATTTTGAAATAAATTTTTTCGTGCAAAACTTTATTTTTTTAGAATAATTGCAAGAAAATTTTTCCGATTTTTATTATTTTTATAAAACTTTTTTTGCAATCATTTTTTTTAATTCAATGTCTATGAAATGAATATAAAGAATATTAAAATGAGTTAAAATGAGTTAGTTATTACAATGATTATTAATAATTTTTATATTAATGGTTAATACTGTAGAATTTATATAAAAAACAGGAAAATATAGGAATATATAATGATTTTGATGACAAAAATGTAAATTTTCCAGCTTCAGTCAATTAATGAAATGATGCCAAAGAAGCAAATGTGCAGAAATAATTAAATGGTAAGTCAAATCAGTGCTTCTGAATCCTTGACACACACTATTGACTCATTATTTTCATTTAAGGTTATTATAAAAAACATATTACATTAAAGCTTATGGATTATGCATTCACTTCACTTTAATGTATTTATTAAATAATTAGAGTCTGTCTACTTGTCTTCAAATAAACTGATGCTTAGGGTTGCAATAAAGATCAAAACATGTTAAGCAGTCATAATTTTTTGTTGATTTTAGAATATATCAGAATATTGATTAAAATTACAAAATTTTGAAAACCGTGCCTCCAGTTAATATTGCGAATCATAAATTATAATCTTAATTATCGTACGGCTATTTAACTTATCGAGTTAGTAGTCAGTGCTATTTAAAACTTATTTGTAAAACTTATATCCCTTTAAACTCAATATGCTGTACTGTATTAATATGTTTGGTAATCAACAAAGCCTAGTATTATTGTGATACGGATTCCACAGATCACAGAACTGGAATAATCTGTATTAAATCGTATCGTATTCGAGGATATCCTTACCTCTTTTCGTGTTTACGATTAACTTTGCTTCCTTACAATCATATGTTATCAGTTTTACACTTACCAACAAACTTCTCACGTCTGTACTAATTAAAGCTAAATATACTGCACTTTTTCATAGAATTGTCATGTAAATTAGTGCATCAAAGTTAGAGTTATTGTTATACAATTGTCTGTGAATTTTATTTTCTTTTTTTGAGAGTAACAACCTTTAATAATATCAAATAAATTAGAGATCGACTTCTGATTTGCAGTTTTTGGTGAATGCGAAACATTAATTTCTATTCCGCTAATATATTGACAAAATATTAACCGACATTCTTATTAACTAAATTTTATGGGCCAGAAATTATTGTTGATAATTATGTTAAAAGTTTTTAAAACTTAAAAAATTAAAATAATTACTTTCAGTTACTTTAAATTACGAACCGCTTGCTTATCAAAGTTGCTAATAATAAAGTTATATATAATGTTTTTGATCGAAAAAAATATAGAAAATTAACTATTAGTATTGATTTAATATTGACTTACAAAAGATAAGGCGATTAGATAATGATAGTTAATGGTAATTGTTGTTATAACTCGAATTGGTTTAAATACAAAAAAAACAAATCTAATTCTTAAATGGCGGAAATGATTAAATAAGAAAATTTTAGCCTTAAGACAGGAACTATGAAAATAAAAAAACTTCAGGAGGAAATGAGAATTGAAAGCTTTTTTATTGATTTGAAGTGCGGATGGGTTTTAAGTTGAATAAATTGTCACATAATGTTTTTAATCCGATTTTCGTCTTAATTAAAATCATTCTTTAATTTAACAAATTTGACGGCATGTTTTCGAAATTACTATTTATTTCTGTAATTTTTATTAATAAGTTTATATATAAAATAAATAGTTACCATTATTGACAGCAGGTATTATTATTTCTTGATCTCTTATCAGCAGGTTTTATCAAAAGACTTATCACACTGTGGATGATTAAAAAAATTTACTGAATAACTTAGCATTGAGTTGTAAAGGGATAAAAAAATTAAGAGTTATTTTCTCGGATTTCTCGCTGAAAAAAAGGAAATTAATTCTCACACTAGTGTCGGCTGAATTTGAGTTTTATGTGCGATCGTTATAGAAAATTTATTGTTGCACGGAAAATATATTTTAATTAAAACGATATATAATTAGATAACAAATTTTTGATAGCTTTATTGTAGTCGTATAATAAACTTTTATCTGCACACAAGTAAAGTATATAAGCTTTTATAAAAAAAACCTTTAAATTGTAAATTCTAATGAAAGCCAACAAAAATAAACCTTTGCGTTGATAAACCTTAAACTTTCGCTATAAAATAAAAAAACCAAACCAAACCTACTTTATATATATATCTGTATTAATAGACTATCATTTGAATGTTTGGTGCGCTCATCATATGATATTTAATTATAATATAAATGATAATAAGCTTTATGCTTACAATGTGAGACATTGAATAATAGTGCGATAAATAAACTATTCTCTGAATCGAGTAATAATAGTATTATAAACTGTTTGTCGAATTTATGACGGATTGTATATTTTCTCAAATACGAACATTTATCGGCAAATCTAGAGTTTGCTTCGCCTTAATAACCATTCAAAAATAAACTCTCATTTCTAGTAAGTCTAACTTTAAATTTCAATTTAAGGAGTAATTATGGGTATTTTTATAACATTTTAATTTAAACGTTTCAGTTTATCGTTAGAAATGTTTGTTTGTTTTTTGGTTTTCTAGCTTACGACTAATGACGACTAATGATCAAAATAAAAACTACTGTACTTTTTGGTTATAGTCCAAAATATTTTTACATAATTTATTATTGCATTAATCCCTTCGGTTATGATAAGGAAATATATATTATTAAATCTGGTGCATTCTCTCGCATTATCTTGTGATTTCATATAAAATAGTCAAATGAAAAACTGTGTATGTGTTCAGCGAAACGAATATATAGAAAAATCCTTGTCATTGAAAATAAATAAATAATTTTCGAAACTGAAATTTTTTTCGAGTAAAAAAGTTAATTATATTGTAATATTAGCTTATTATTATTATTATACGATTGTCAGAAACATTTAAAGGATTTCGCAATTTTTCTAATTTATTTGCAGACTTTTCAAATTTTTGTTTCGGATTAGACGAAGGACAGCATTATATATACAAGTAAGCAATATTCTCAATAATCAGCAAATAAATCGCACACTCACTCGACAAAAAATAAAACAATAGTAAACGAAAACTCTGTGTGATATTTAAATATATCGCATATGATTATAAGCTAATATTTAGTTTAATTAAAATAATAATGTTTTCAAGTACACACTCAAATCAAATAAGTTTTATAAAAAAAACTGTTTAATTGTCAGCTGAAAAAAGTTTTAGTTCCGTTATAAGTGCGGAAAAATATTACAAATCAAGTCTTAATTGATAGCATTAATAAGGAATAATTTTTAATGATGGCATTTAATTGTGGCCGACATAACACTTAAATAAAGTAAGCGCTTTCAAGGCTCAAATCTATGGGAAAACAAATCATTTAGACATTTTGACTTTAGCGAACAAATTAACTGTTCATTTAACTGTTTTATTAACTGTACAGTCAAAACAATTTGTATGAGAAACAGGTTTATTAAAAATCTAAGTTGCAATTAACTATTACCAGCCATATTCACTATTATAATACTTATACAGTATATTATAGTTAGTTTTTTTCATATCTTTTTTATTCAAAGTTCGAGAATAAAGATAATAACATATAAGCAGTCAGAGAATGAGAAATGGAAAAAGAACTCGCGCTTTCTTAATGATATTAAACTTTATAATATTTTTGTTAAAAATAAAACATAACCCGATCTTACTTCCTATCGATCTCTCGAATGCAGCAGTTTTTAAACAACACTCGCATTATTCACAACAGAGGTTATAATTTTCATTTCTTTTTTTATTTCCATATATTTTTTATTATCCTTTTTTCTCTCTAACTCTAACACTATAGCGATAATTTGTTTATAAAGTGAACGCTATTAAATCAAACATAAAATTAGGACACACATCATATCATCTCACGCAGTGAACACAAACTAACGAAGTTATACATAACGAAGTAATAGCTGAGTATGACATTATTGGGCATATTATATAGAGATAAAGCCGTAAATTGCGTATAATTGGTTAGTGAATTGCGCGATCTTATCAAATAGTATAGTGTGGTCCATACACGAAGGTCATACACGTCGTGCTCGCGAGTAAGAAAAAGGTCATAATGAATATGAAAGGAATGATGGAAAATGGTTTGATGTGTGTGTTTGTGTGCACTTTAATTGCTTTCGCATTGTTGTTTAGAACTGATGCCAATAGCCTTTGTTGACCATTTCGCTCTCAACGCACATAACCATTGATCCCTAACTTTGTGATCACAAACTTGTAACAAATAAGTTTTGTTGTAACGCCAATGTAAGACTCAATCAAAATGTTTTACAAACTTTTTCTCTCTGTTTCCCTTTAATACTGAAAATGCAACACTGGTTGCGCTCGAATTAGCGTGTCGTTTGATCACAATTTGTTATTTTGAAGGCGGCTTTAACTTTATCTCGTGATATCACAGCTCCGTCTCTTACACCGTATTTTTATCAGTGAAATGTTTTTTCTCCAAAGATTTGTCATTTTCTATAGTGTATTATTGAAATTTATTCGTGCTATAGTTTTGCGCCATAACATTATTATAACGGTATTATAATTTTGTTGGTGCTCTCATATGTCAACAATTGAATTAACAGTCAGTTTTTATGAGTTTTGATTTATATCGCTCTCAGCGGTAAAGTAACAAAAATACAACAACAACAACAACGACACGACAGATTGAAATTGCATTACAAATTATGATTGTGTAGAAATAAAATTAGCGATTGCAAGGAATGTATGGTTAAGTCCGACCCTTAATCTACTTATAGAACGAGCTCACAATTCCAGTTCTGGAAATTTCATGATCTCATTACTATTTTAGCTCAATCTCAATGTTTTTGTCGATTTTTAATACTTATATATCTGTCTCTCTCTTATTATACGTTTGTGTGCACACAGTTATTATATGTATACAAAAAATCTCTTCTCGTGTCCTCTACTCGTCAGAAAAATGAACAATTTCTTGTTCGTCTCCGGCAGTAAAAAACTGACATATTATTTGTGTTAATCATATTATAATATGTTTATTTGCAAATTATTTGTTTATTTATAACACACAAACACACACATCACACACAGCGAGAGAGAAAAACTTTTGCTGTTTTCCGTTAAAAATAGTTTTCTCTCGTTTTCGTAAATATTTAAACAAAAAGTGATAAAAAATTTATTTTAAAATAAATATTTCAAGATAGGGTAGACTAACACAAGGAGGAGGAAGAAGATGTGCGATACTAATGTGCGTTTATATACATTTTCAACGTATATTGCAATATTGAAAATAGGATTTAATTAATTAATTTCGTCCGAAATAAAAGTGCGTTTATTTAAAAAAGTGTGCATTTGTTGTACGCAAGACTATTAAAGATTTGGATATAAATTTTTAAGTGATATCTATATAAAGAGAATATTTGAAACATTAATATATACTAAGATGAATATTATTCGAAGAAGAAGTACAGGTAAAGTGTTTTATATAACAAAACTTAATTTTTATAGAACGATACGCATTAAGATATACTGTAGAACCATAACCATTATTATAACCATTTGATCATTTATTCACAATGCTTTGTCTATTGTGTTACATTTTTTTCAATGCATAAAATCATAAAATATTTAAAGTGAAAATAAGATAATAAACCATTTGTTAAATAAAAAACATTTATCTCGACTAAAAGCGCGTACCATTAAGCTTATAACTAAATTATTACTCAAAGCCCAACTTAACTCTATTAGTTGTTCAGTTTTTTTGTGTATTTGTGTGTGAGTGCAGTAAAAGCACAAATTTAAGTAAAATAATAGTATGACCTAATTTTTCCAATGTATCACTTGCTAATAAATTATCCGTATCTGCGCTTTTTTTCTTTATTCTCCGCATTGTACCAGTAATTAAAGAATTTAAGAGTTGAACAAAAATATTTGCGAAACCATATTGTAATGCGAAACATAAACGATTTTCATAGAAAGCATACGCTTATGATTCACAAATTTAAGCAATGATTAGATAGTTTTTATAGAAACTGACCAGAAATGAAGTTTTCGAAAGCAGAGCAATGAACTCTTTTTTTCTCTACGAAATTAACAAACAAAAAAATCGATCGTTAAATTTATTTCGGTTTTGCTTTAGTTGTTTAATAATAACGTTATGTCAGCGCCAAACAAATAAACGTTATTTTAGTGAACGACGTGAACAAAAACTGTAATGCATTTATTCTCGAGCGAAATAAGCTTAATATTTTTTAAACCAATGATTGCTAAATAGGCTTTCGATTCAAGTTTATTAATATTTAAAGCCAGCGAAACATATTTTTAGTTTATGTTTTGAATGTATACGTTTCTTCAGATACGCGAACCGAATTAAAAAGTTTTCTGATAGTAGAAAAACAAGATCGATCGATACTACGTGTTCACCTTATGATTTAAATCCGTGACATGAAACGCAAAAAAAAAACAATTTATGAGTTAGTTTTTTGCCCAACTTTTTTTCGCTTTCAGTCAATCACGCCTATTAGCTTGCATTTTAAATACTAAAAAGATTAGTTGATAACAATGTGTTTCGTTTAAACTGATATTAAAAGTTTAATAAACCTTTTTATTTGAGAAAAAATTTTAAAATCAAATTCTTGTTTCGCAATGCATTCGCTGGAGAATTGTGTTAATGCTGTTTATCGTTGATATAGTGAAAATCAAATCGATAAGCATTGGTTTAGAAATCAAAGTTCTACTTAATTAAATTTGAAAACCTGGTCAGAGATTATTTCGTCCGATATTATAAGAGAAAGAAAAATATTGACCTGTTTTTTAAAAGTTTTAGACGATTTGAATGATAAATAATGAATAATAGAGAAATATGATTACGCTATTGTTAGCCATGACATGAAGAATATTTAGACAAAAGACTATAATCGAGTAATAATAGTATAGTTGAGCAGCGAATACTTTTGTTATCACTGGAATACGTACTTATCATTGGATTTGTTATGTTTGTGGCATAGCATTGCGTTCGATAACAAAATAATAGGGTTTATATCAAAATGAATTATATTATTAACATAACGCTTCTGGCATTTCCAGTGTTTAAATAAAGTAAATATATGTATATGTATGAGTTGTGGCCATATATAAGTGAATAAGAAGGGCTTAAAAAAGTTGCTATGACCTTGATTTTGCCATTAACTCGCCCGACAGCCACCACTTCCATACTAGTATTAAAAAAACAGGGAACCATTGCATTCATAATTTTTAGTAAAGTTATTTAGGAGTTTGCTAACTCTGCGCTTCCGTGTTGACAAACAATTTAATAGTCACGCTACTTATCGGTTCTTTTCTATCGTCGATAGATTCCGTCCATAATAGTTTGTATCAATTTGCGATTCGCTTCGCTTGTCGTACGAACACATTTTTTTGTTTGATTCATAAAAGTGTTTGTAATTATGTTATTATTATATTTATTTATATCTATATATTTATTTTCTCAATTCCTTACAAAACCAAACACTCAAAAAAACGGTCTCATTTTCAAAAAACTTTTTATTAAAAATAGTTATTACTAAATAAGTAAATAAAAACGCACATAACTTATACCATAATTATCTTATAGTACACAAACAAAATAGTAATTATGCTCAAAAATTACTTCTAAATAATGAGAAGCAATAATTTTGCCCCAAACTGTCAGCTATAAAGTATTTTAATAATTACAAAGCGAATTAACACAATAAAATCATATCGCATACAATCTATAAACTCTGGAAAAACGCGTAATTAAATTCTTATTATTAATAAAACGTTTTTAATAAACAAGTTTTTTTATTAGTTCACATATGCGCTTAAAATTTAAAATAATGCATAAATCTAGTATTATTAACTTAAAATTATAATGAACACCGAAATCGCGCTCTGCTTATACTATAGGAATAATTACAGATGAAAAATATTATCGCATAAATATAAAAATATTTTCGATATAATTTATTTACGAGCAAACGAAACGAAAAAAGCACGCGAACGCGAAGTTCAAAATACTCGATTAATTAGATAAATGGGAAAAACTCAATTTTTTTTCTTTTGTTGATTTTCTCATAGGCACTGAAATACAGAATATCGGAAGATTCAAACTGACCCATTTTCACTATAAGCAAAGGAGTTTTGGTGAGTTGTTTTAATCACTCATATAAATATGTACTGTATATAAATATTAAAATTAGCGAACATATCATCTAAACATAGAGCACAATGACTTAATACCGAATATATGGTAACTTATATATAGTTTATGTTTACATGCAAACGCATTATATTGAAAATCACGGTATAATTACAAATTGCGAGCTATATTTAAATTTTATTCACGATTAAAAAGTAGAAAAATGAGATGATAAACAATAATTCGTAAAAGCGTTTCAAGAGATAAAATTTATTCAGTTTTTATAACTCTAGATCAGATAAAAATATTACATTAATATTAATATAAACCGTGATTGTGATTATTATTAATGTTGATTTTTTTAAACATATAAATTATAATATAAATATTAAAATTGCTATAATTTGATGCCTTTGGGATAATTGTCGCGCTTAAAAATTAAATATATAATTACATTAAAAGTTAATCATAACGTTGTGAGCCGTCTCATCACTAGAAAACGCAAAAACAACAAAATTGAGGTCGAATTCATTGCTTTCAATTCGGTTCGGTTTACAGTGCGCTTTAATACTTTATTATTTATGATTTCGTTATTATTTTTGAATATTAGCTCTTCTTAGCCGAGAATTTCATGCCTTTGGCAGAACGCGCTAATTTTTTGCGTTCAACCAAATGTTTTCGCATTTCGTCTTTATTGTCCCTCTTTTTAGCAGCTTTACTGTCCTTAAGCTCGAATGTCATTATCCGATTTCCATCAGCACCTCCTCTAGCATTCATTAGTTCAGAGTAATCTTTATCTGAATGTTTTAATCGATCTTCAAATGTAATTCGAGACGTTTGTTGTTTGGTGTCATTACCACTAATAATACTATCATAAGTTTTTCCTTCTTTCAGTTTATAGAATTTTGATTTCACTGCAGACACATCTTCATTGTCTTCGAATCTCTTCGCATGTCTTTCGTTACGCAATTTACGATGCGTTTCTTTAACCTGTTTAGTCCACGTATGATTATCATCAGAACTTTCACTTTCACCTGAATCATCATCAGAATCGAATGACTCATTAGTTTTATTATACTCATCGATGTTGTCCTCAATTTCGTCAAAAGCGTTGGTTATATACTGATCGCTAGGCTTTTTCGATTTTCCCATTTTATTAAGAACGGGATGCAGAAGACGATACTCTTCGCTTTGTTCGTCAATTTGAAAGTTTGGATTTGCGAATATATCTTTAAATCTCTCGTCGCCCAACAAATCATACTTTTGTTTTTTCTTCGCTTTCTTAGTTTGCAGTGATTGTTGATCGGCGAGTCTTTGAGCCAATTCTCTGTTGACTTTTGGCAAATCTGATTTTATCTGAACTCGATCTGCTCTTTCAGCTTCAATTTTTTCCTCGATCTTTTTCTTTCGATACTCGTCATAAGCGAATGGATCAGACATCGCTTTAGCCTTTTTGTAAAGTCTTATATCGATAAAAAAGCCGTGCATATGAGCGCGCAACAGATCACTGCCTTTCAAATGAGCTAAATTCAAGTCATTTAAATCTTTGTCAGTCACAAACTTGTAATCGTCGTAAATAGTATTTTCAGTCGATTCTTCCAACTCTTCAGTTATTCTATCGAGAAAAGAGCACCATTTGGGCGCTGGTCCTATACTTGGAACATAATATGACAATATTTTTGGCGCTTCGTTAGCCATAAACAACAATCCAGTATTGGGCACAACACACAAATCATTTAAATCTCTATCGGCCTGAATCGCGGTGTAAGGCTGACCAGTATTCCTGTGCCATAATTTTAATATTTTACAATCTAATGAGGCGACTAAATCGAGTCCACTAATAAATTCGATGTTTTTTATGGGAAGTCCGTACATATGATCCTTAACGTAATACGGCTTTGAAGCCCTGATATCATACATTAATATCTGTCCAGTAGCCGTTCCCACAGCCATATTAAGGCCATCGCGAAACGCAATTGCAGTGACAGAAGGAAACCCATCGACAGTGACATCGATCGATAAGCTGCTGAGAGCGCAGTCTAACACACCGACTCGAGTCCTGTTTCGCGGATCCCACGCTTCCACACGAGCCTCGTGTGAACCGCACACAAACAGATTATGCTCTCTATTAATGGCGCAAACATTATGCGACACGCAATCTGTGACGAAAGGGTTAAGAAATTTTCCCTCTTCTAAGTTAAGGCGATATACATTAGAACTGTTGCCAACAAAGTATAGGTCACACGTGCCGTAATTATAGCACATATCGCGACCAAATTTAGGTATTCGTGTGCGATAGTATCGACCAAATTGTGAATGAATTTCCACGTGTCTGTCGCTCTGAAGAAACACTAATTTACTGTAATCTTCTGATAGTATCTCGAATTTAACAACTTCTGAATCGAAACATCGCTCAAATTTCATCGAAAATTGGTTGACATCATAGCAACGAACTCTAGGCTTATAAACGCCACATGCAATCACGAAATTGTTATCACGCGATGTCTTAACAGAGTTGGAAACGGTTGGCATTTCGAAGTCTTGGATCAATTGAATTCTTCGTCTTAAGTCTACGTCTCGTTTCAATAACATACGCTTCTTTCGATCGGACAGCCATTCGGGAATCGTTTTCCCGTAACTAAGATTATAAACTTTTATATCGTTGATATTTGATACTTGCATGTCGTAGTGTACAGTACAGTACAGTTTGGTTAATCCAATCAATATCGCAAATAACACATATCATATCATTACGCACTCAATCACACAAACACGTGATATAACTCAACATTTAGTTCATTACTAATGTTTAACGAAAGATGGCGCTTATAATACTACTACTTTGCAACTTTGTTAACAAAGGATTTGCTTAAACTCTCTCTTTTTACACAATCGTGTATTTCGATCTTAAATTGATGGCAAAATCCAACTCCAATACGATCTAACTCTTTCTTGATTTTTACCAGAATATCAAAACTTATCACTCAAACTCAATGAATTTTGTAATTGTGTTGAGATGAGTCTGTAAGTAATACATATCACACAGTAATGATTTTATTAAACGTTTCTTTTTTAATTCGTTATAATTTTATAACTATTTTGAATGAAAATCTTTAAAAAATTAAGTTTACTTAATTAGCAAATTTCAATAAATTTTGAAAAATGAAAAGATTGACATTACATGCAACGTCGTTACAAAACATGCGCTAATTTTGACTGAAAGCTACAAATATCATTATTAAATCCAATTTGTTTTGACATACGAAGGATTCTATTATATTTGTCGTTAGACTCTAATGCCTTAATGCTTTCCTTCTAATCCAACGATGGAATACTGTAATGGCATTAGAAATAAATAATTTATATTAATCTTGACTTTTAACGCTAAATTATTAGTATTCCATTTACATTTTAGATTTTAAAAATTGACTACAATATATTGTGTTAATTCGATGTATATTTATTTATTTAAAATATTTAACCATAACTTTTCAAACAACTCTCAGAACTTTAGTTGACTAAAATTTAAAGATAAGAGTTTATAAATTCACATTTATCTCTAATTTATTATATTTAAATAGACAAAAAAATTACAGAAAATTAGTACAGTATTGTAAAAATAATTTACTTTACTTCTATATATATATAGGAAGTATTTTTATATTTTAAAATTACAATTTTACAATTAATTCCAACAAACAGTATTTTTTAATGATTTTTCTTTTATTTTTTATCCATTTTAATATTAACTATTATCTCTTTCTAATTAATTGATCGGATGCTTATAAGGGTATTATGGCAATAACTCTAGTTATTACCTAATTTTAAAGATAACTTTTGAAGTTTTTATAAAACCGTATGTAGTATAAGACCACAAAGACATGTTTTTTAGAGAGACGGAAGAATTTGCAAAAATATCGACCTTATAATACCAAATTTTTAATACGCCCCAATTAGATAAGGATACTAAAATAACAAAAAAAGTTAAGAAAAAATAGTAACAAAAAAAAACATTATTTCTTGTACATTATGACTTACAACAGCAAGGATTAAATAACTGACACAATTTACGGACAGTAATATCAATTTAAAGTCAAATTTGCATCAACATGATCAATAAATTGCCCAAAACTAAATATTTATTTCCTCATTTAATTACAGATTAAAAACTGATTTTGTTTCTTTTAATTTTAAAGTCAAATAAGTTTTTTGTTTGTTATTGTAAGCTAGAATTTGATAGTATTATTTACATTATTATTTAAACTTAAGGTTTTGCTTATGTTAAATTAATTAAATAAATTCATTTGAAATATTTTCCCATTTCTATTATAACTTAAAATATTCGAAATAATTTTTTTAGAAAAAGTATCAGAATCAATTAAATTTTTTCATTATTTTTATCCATCTTGTTTTTAACTTGAATTTTAAAAAATTATTTCCATTTAAATTATATATTTTTTGAATACATTATCTAAAACAATGTGTACCAAGAAATTGCAAATTTGAATATACAGGCATACAAAATTGTGAATTTACTCAAATTTATTCATTTTTCAATGTTAATTTTATTTTAAAATTCTATAAACAATTAGATAGTTTTTCTGTAAAATTTTTGCCCACTTTGCTTACGATCGATCTTATGGTTTTGTATCTGTCTATCTGTCTGTCCGACGGTTCGTGTGTTAGTAATTTTTATTTATAAAGGGATTTCACCTATTTCTTATATTAACAAAAGGATTTGGCATATTGCTCTCATACGTTTAAATATATTTGTCACATTAACTGTTAGTGTGGTTTAATATTTGAAAAAGGGAGCTATCAATGCATATGCATTCTTGTTTTCTACTCTTTTCTTGAAAGGGTGTAACTGACAGATGATATATCAGCATCACATAATTAAATCTTATATAAACGATATGTTTCAGTCTATTTTACAGAAAAAATTATTTTTCAAATTTTTTACGATAGAATTTCAACATTTTAATCAAAAACTTACTTCACTAAATGATTATAATTATCGATCGAAAATGTAATGACGCCTTAAAATTATATAAATAACATTATCGATGATACAAAAATGTTAAAACTTTTTAATTGGCGTATTTTTTACTTAAATATTTTTTAAAAATTTATTAATATCTCTAAATTCCTAGACACTAGACAGAGAGAATAATTTTATTTGAAGTTTGAAATGATTAGATAATTATTTTAATCCGTTTGTTTATCGCTTTCTAACAAACGAGTGACATTAAAGTAAACATAATTTAGAATTAGTGAAAAATATCAAAGGATTTTAAAATAGGATTTATTAAGATAATAAGTAAATAAGCATTGAGAAAACATTTAAATGGTAAACAATAATATAATGCTAACTTTAATTGAGATTTTGCAAACTAAAATATTTTCTTATTTTACATTCAATCTGATAATCAAACGTAAAAACTCGAGTTTTTACTATAAGTTATATCCAGACGGTGACTGAATTGCAATTTAAGCGAAGATCAAGCAGAGATAATGTTGAACACTAATTATAATCTTATTAAATAAACTTGAATGTGCTTTTTAATAGTTATCTAATAACTTTAAAAATTTTGGTTTTTATTTCATTTAAAATTTTGTTATATTATTATAATTTAAATTTATTCTAAAAGTCGGCAAACATTTATCGAAAAAAAACTAATTTACATTTTATTTTAATGCGTTTGAAATTTTCTGGATTTTTCTTCTAAATTAAAATTTTAAAATTGAATTCTTCAAAGCAAATAAACAAAAAAACAAACAAAAAATATTTAAGGAAATAACTTTCAAACTGATAGATAGCGAAAAAATAATTAATAAAATGCATATAATTAAAAAATTACTTTGAATAAATTTTTGCAGTATTCAAATGTCAGTCTGATTGTATGATGCAGTTCAATATATTTATTTCAATGACATAATTATACATTCAATTGGTGTTTCAGGATAATAGTTGATGCGATGATTATGCTAATTTAAAACTATTTTAAAACTTGTCAATTCATTTTTCCCATGGGATATACATTTTTCTAAACTTGTTCTATTATCCAAGAATATAAATATATATAAATGAATAATTATAATTATGTAAACCCAAACAAAATTGATTAAATTGTCAAAATGCGGCACAAAAACATACATTGAAAGAGTTAACTGACTTTTTGTTTCAATAAGTTTGTTTGCCCTTAAAAATACTGCAACATTTAATATCTTAATGTTTTAGAATGTATTAATCGACACTAATTTTGGTTTTAACAAAATAAATTAGACCAATAGCAATGTCAAATAGATGTGCCGTGAATATTAACTTCAGGCACAAATGTATTTTAAACATAGACTATATTGAGGTTCTGTTTTTCCGCTAAATATCAAACCATTTAATACATAAATAAATAATTTCTCGTACATGTTAGTTGTTTTAATAATATTTATGCTATTAATTTGGAAAATAAAAATTTAAACCATTAGTTTGCAACTTATTATTATCATAAATTTAGATATTAATAAATGCATTTGACACAAATTCTCAGCTAATTAAGAACAATGGGGAAAACTATTTAAACCAAAAAAATTGTATAAGCTTTGCCATTATTATAAATAATTATCGCGATTATTCCAAGGTTAAGATTCTGTAAATTGATTAAAACAATTAGGTTTTGTAATGTATATCAGATTATGTACTCATTTTATTTTTATTTTTTGTTTATTTTCTGATACATATTTATTTTTATTAAGTCATATATTTAGATAATGTAACCGATTTAAGAAATATTAAAACCATTTGAACTTAATTAAACCTTACGAATTAAGCCCCGGTTTCGAAACCAAACTTATTGTCAGACAAATGAGTCAGACATACTATTTTTATTTTAAATGTCGCATTCTGTACAATACCCGTACATCACAAAATTACGAAGATATTACATGTTAAGGAAACTTTATTTTTATGACTAATATCTTAAAAAACTTTTATAACTATTGTGTGCAATAAATATCTGGTGTTATTTCTTAGAAATTATTTGAGAGATACAGTATACCGCTGAATACTCATTTTAGACTCTCATTTACTCAGTTAGTTAGCGTTTTGTGTGCGATTTTTTCAATCAAATAAAAACATTTAACAATAGATTAGCCGTAAGTTTAACTGAAACCGCATTCATTTGCTGGCATTGTATTGTGTTGTGTGAGAGTTACGTCACGAGTGAAACACTAAATTTTGGCATTGATTAAAATGCGATGTTGCGATGTTGTGGTCGTATTACAGTAGTAACGAATTTCAAGTTTGATTGATGCGGGCGTTTGGTATAACATTTACAGGTCAGCGTTGTATCTCTTACTATACACTATATCCACATTTATTTATTGGATATTATTTAAGTTATGGTTAATTATAATTTTTATGAGCTCTGGTTGTAAAACATGGATAAGAGTTGAACGCATTTTTAATAAATCCCATGAATCCCAGAATAACTTATTTACTGTATTAAACGAAAGATTAAATTGTATTTTACTCGTATTAAGCCTTTTAAATTGAAATATTATTTCGTGTATGAAATCTTTTAACGTTTAGAGTTGTAAACACCATAAACAGATGATAAAAAATGTTTATTTTCATAACTGTGTTACTGTAACAGTATTGTAATAAAAAACGCAATCACACTGAAAAAATGTTATCAGTAGAAAACGTTTGCTTAATTAAATTAGATTATGGTATATCTTTAAAACAGATTTTCAGCAAATATAAAAGAAAATTTATTCTTAATTTGAATTAATTTTATTTTTGTATCGAAAAATTTAGTTCATTTAATTTAATAATATTATGTTATTAATTTGGAAAATTAAAATTTAAACCATTTGTTCGAAACTTATCATATATTTAGATATAAATAAATCCATTTGACACAAATACTCAACTAATTAAGAAAAACCGGAAAAATTATTTAAAACAAAAAATTACAAAAATTATGCTTATGTTTGCGATTATTATTAATTAATAGAATAATTAAACATTCGGCGATCGAAAAGTTAAATTAAAATAAATACTTAAAATTACGACAAGTTTCGCACAAAACCCCTCAAAACTGATAATAAAATTTCAAATGCAATATTAATATTGTAAGATTTACCGTTTTTCTGAAATAACTAAAATAAAAATTTTGATTTTCCTTTAGAAAAGTATACAATTTATTAGAATATTCAATGATTTTTTTTCCTAAAAACAGAAAAATTGAAAAACATTCAAATGATTTCAAAATTGTTCAAATTTTAAAAATCGTTTGATTTGTTTTTTTTTTAAATCACTAATTTGTATTAACTTATGATTTTAAACTCGTTTTAAGTAGAAATTTTTTATAATTTTAATCAATTGTTATTTAAAGATTTTCACTTCCCTAGTGATTATCACGATTATTCCAAGGTTTAGATTATGTATTTATTATAACAATTAGATTTAGTAATATGTATCAGATTATATCCATATTTAGTTTATTTTCTAATATTTAGTTTTTTATTATCATAAGTCATTATTTTCAATGAAAACACTATTATCATTTGAATTTAATAAAACCTTACGAGTTAACCCCCATAAAAGTTTCGAAACCAAACATTTGTCAGACAAATGAGTCAGACAGACTATTTTTATGTTAAATGCAGCACACATAATGTACTTTAAATCGAGTGCTCTTTTACTATCTCTGTTACATGTTGGAAAACTAGACTTGGAAACAGTTAAGATCGAGACAGGCGTAGGATCCGGATTCGCTAAATTATGAATGGGAGTTCTTTAAAAAAAATCCGGAAATTTTTAAAATTTCTGTTTTATATGTTTCATATGTGATCAGATATGTTTTTTGGGAATATTTATACCATTTTTAATTTACCTAATTTAATGACAAAAATTTATTCTTATACAAATTGTAATTAAATTATTTATTTTCTTGCCTCACAATTTTGATAAAAAAAATTCATTAATTTATTTAGACAATAATATTGTTAAACTAAATTATTTTTGGGACAGGAATGGACGGGACTAAACCTTAAACAGGACTATACTTTTTATTGTCATGACAGGACGGGACATTAATTTTCAAACTTCCCACTTCTACTTTAAACTAGACTTCAGGGCCGGGCCGGGTTCTGACCTAATAATAAAAATTTGGCTTTGAATTTTAAATGATCGTAATGGAATATTTTTATATATTTTCGAATCAAGACTGCGTACAATGAACGCTTTGGCAACGCAACTGCGCTTTGTTATTCTTTTTGAAGCACTAATATACTATCAGAATATAAGCAGAATATACTACACTCAGATACCGTAGACCCTTCGTCAGTCCCAAAACTATGATTTTAAATTAGAAAAATTTAATTTAAAATAAATAATAAATTCTTAAATTAATTTTTTCTTTGTTGTTTGAGCACATTATGAAATCACTTAAGTGATTTGATAAAAAATAAACTTTTACTTTTAATAATAAAGTATTAACAGATAGTTAAAACTTAATTAAAAACAAAAATATTGTTAAATTAAAAAAGTATTTTAATTATATCATTAAAAAAGTTAAATTTGTACGTTATTTATTGATTGGTAACTTTATTTGATAAATCCATGATTTGGTTTTAAAAATAATCGAGTTCTTGCAGATCTCCTTACTTTAGACATTTTTAGGCTCGTGCTTCTGATACTTTAAAGATTTATCAAATCTACTCTAAAAAACGATTGAAGATAACAGAACATACCGTTACTTACAATGCGCATGATCTTACGTCTTTTATAACCTTTTTGTGCAATAAATATCTGTTTGTGTATTTCATAGTAAACGTGTGAGAGATGTGCCGATGAATACTTAGTTTGTAAAGTGTTTGCGTTCTCTGTGCGATTTTTTCCTCAATCAAATAAAAACATTTAACTATTATTAGACAGATTAAAATAGAAATGGAAAAAAATGAGATAAGGCTTGAATGGTTAAAATAATAATATCATTATTTCCATTTTAATATTTTCGATTGAAAAAAATCCTGTTTATACGTAAGAAATGCTTTGATTTAACTGAAGTGGAATAAAGAAGAAACAACACAACACAACACAGTTTTTTTTTCTAGTGTTTAAATCTATAGTTTGCGAAATCATAACGCATTTTGTCATTTCGATATTATTAACCTCAATGCTCTCAATGCTAAAATCCTATTTGCGTCATGACTTTAGTTAAATTGCAAGCAACACTATATCTGTATAACATCTGCACATATTATTGTTATTTAATAACTTGTTATATCGATATTACGTATATTTGTAACCCAATAAGTTTTTTATCGTCATCTGAGTATGGGATTAAAGTTATTGAACACGTGAGTTGAGTTCGCACTTAATTATTGTTGATATTATTTTTCGACAAAAACACAAAAACTATACAGTAATTCATATTTGGATTGTTATTGCGATTGTTTACAAATTTGTTTTAATCTTTTACAGACGATGGTTTGAGTTCTACGGTGACATTGCTTAATAGCCGTCCCTTAATGGTATGTATTTATCTATTGATTTTTTAAAATAGTTTTTCCAACCATTACTGGAAAATTACTTAAATCTCGTACCGGTAACTCACAACCGGTAATTTGTTGGAAACTTTTTTTATTCATTCAGTCAGAGCAAAATAAAATCTAAGTGCTATATAGACTGAAAGCTATATTATATATTGTATTATATATTGATCAATATATTGTAGATCTATAATGAATATTAAAATAACGAACAACAAACATCAATACAGCATTTTCTAAAATAATCGGAAAGGCGTTACGCTGACCTTATATTAGCATTATATTGGTTTAAGCAATTTCTATGATGCGATTATTTTAGAAAATACAGTAACGGTTATAACAATTTAGATTAGATTCCAGAAAAAACAGTGTTACGCTTTAGTACGGGTCACTTAATGTGATTGATTAATGCAAACAAAGTTATCATTGTATTAGAAGTTTGTTTTATTTCCTAACATTTTTTTGCCGATTGAAATTTATTTGAAAAAACTGGCTAAAAATGTCGTAAACTCTTGACTTTTGAGTAAACTTAAAAGAGTACCCAAAGCATGACTGATCTCTATTATCAGATATGTTTCAAAATGCGTGGAATTTTTGTAATGATTCAGTAGTAGTTTAAGGAATGTGAGTTTGAGTAGTGTTTTGTTCGTCAGTTTGACGGCGCATATGCTCGCAAAAGCGAATCTAAAATCCATTATATGTCAAATGCATTGTCAAACAGTTTCCCAATCGTGTAATATGTGTAATATTTGGCGATTTATAATTTTTATACAAAAATGACAGGTGTTTTACTGCACATATTTTTTAAAATGAATTATTGAAAGCTGCGAATTTCTAATTTATTAAAATTAGTTTTTTTTGGCTTAAAACCTTCCTTAGATGTCGTTTACTTTCTATTAAAAGAAGAATATTTACCACATTTATGTAATAATGAATTTATCATACGTTTGACGTATGCTTATTTTTTACAATAAAACTCCCGTACAGTAAACTTTCGAAAGGGTTATACAGAATAATTTAATTTATATTTCTAAAAGATTAAGCGAAAATCTTAATTTAAAATTATTTACAAATAGATAGACCGATGTATTTAATTAAGTTATATGCGATCATAAAATTGTTTACCGTTTTGCGATAATAATATTTATTTAATCGAAATTGTACTGATTAAACAATGTAAGCTAAAGTCCACGTAAAGACAGTTTATGTCAAAAATGATTTAATTAGCATTTTTTCTTAAAATATACAAAATATATGTAAAATATCGAATATTTAAAACAAGTATTCATTATTTTATAGAAGTAATGCATAAAAATTTTGCCATTACTATAATTAGATTTTTTAAAATGGGAATAGTATTAAAAGAATAGTGATTAGTGATTAACTCATTATTTTTATCTTATTCGTTAATACAAACTTTCCAAAGCTTATTAAAAATAAAGGATAGGATAATAAAAGATGAAATGTCGTTTGATGATCACATTGTGAGCGTAAGGCTTAAGAGTTAGACCTGTACTTTAGGCTTCGTTCACGACAGACATGAACGTTTGGTGCGAAGTTTAGCGTAACGTTAGCATAAATAGTGCTTTGATAACGTTAGCATAAATGATAAAAAAAGCTTTGATACATACTGTACTGCACACTGAAACAAATACGAAGCTTTACTGCATACTGTGATGACATAGCAGTCTAAACGGCGCCCTTCCAACTAAATTCATAGCTGGTTCACGATTACGTATATTCTATCACATCAACTAAATTAATCATATTCTGGAGATCAGTTTATGCAAGCTATAGATGCGCTCGTAATTGAGAATACCCTAACATTGCTCATTCGAGAAAAATCGAGAAGAATATGATGATCTCTCTCTCTCTCTCTCTCTCTCTCTCTCATCGTTGATGATGATTCACTATTTAACTACATTAACATCTAAGCTTATCAAACTAGACTGTACTGTACGGTTCGAAACCGAAACCTTACTTTTATTAATGAAACAAAAGGAAATGCATATTTAAACGGATACAACAAAATGCGTAATTTATTATATTCTAAATGATGAGTACGATTACATATAAAATTAATGTGTTTATTAGGACAGTCTGTTAATAGTTAACATTGAATGATAACATAAATTAATTAAATTCTATGGATATATTTAGATCTTCGGATGGATATAATGTTCAAAAGGTAAAACATGTGAGAAAAGTTAAAAATATACTATTAAATAGTTTATAAACACGATTTCTAATTTCGATTTTCCACAATTATTTGAAATACGTAAAAGTACTGTACTGTTCCTCGCGATTATTGCTCCTGAATTACATTCATTCATTCATTTATTAATATTGATTTAGTTATAATTTATTACTATTAATATTCAATGATAATTTTTGGTAAATTTGGTAATTACAGTTTAGTGAATTGGGTGGGTATTAATTACTATGTATTATTTTTAATCCGACTTGAACTGGAGAAAAACCCGAAGAAGGTTTTTCCGCAATTTATTGCAGACTCACGCAGATTTATATATAGCTTTATACAATATTATTTTTTATTTCATTACACGATACGTTTCTGATAAAACAAGTTTTTCGTGTCGAAATGTCAAAATAAGAAATTGGGTTAAACGTTAAACGCGTATACGTTGAAACATTTTTAAGTCTCAAGTTTAACTGTACGCAAAACAAACGGTGTTTTATATAAAATTTATTACGTTTATTATATTTGTGAGTTGAATAAATGGGTAATAAAAAATCTAATGAAATAATGAAATTGAATTAAATTTAGAATCAACGTCAGCGTAGAGGAGCATTGATGGTGTCGTGCGAAAACCTTCTCGCGGACAGCGAGATATACGGTGGCGTTCAAGACGGATCGATAAGAGGATTTAAGGGTAGACAGGCTGGCAATAGAAAGAGTGGCGGAATATTTACGAATCCATTTAAAAGTGATAGAGAAAAGATGGACCAAATAACGGATTTGCTTAACCTTTACGGTCAAAATGGTATTCCCGAACAGAGCGGTCTTCTAAGTTTTAGAGTTAAGATCGAAAACATCGTCGAAAAGGATAATGACATTTATTATCTGGAAGATCACTGGAAGTCAATTGTGTCTAACGCTGAAGATTTACCGAAAAAACTACAAAACCAAAACGACGCGATTTGGGAGTTATTGCAAACCGAAGTTTTTTATATCCGAAGATTAAAAGTGATTACTGATCTGTTTCTATCGTGTTTGTGTAATTTGCAGTCCGAATGCTTGCTTACTGAGGTATGGTTTCTATTTAATTAGTTTTTTAGCTTAAATGCTTATAAAATTTTGATTATATTACAAAATATCGTTAACACTGCTATGAGTTTAAATTTTCCGATTTGGTTACCACTAATTAATTTAGCCATAAATGTTTTTTTGGATAAAATTGAATTTAGCTTTATTTTCCAGGAATTTTAATCACATCCACAGCATATTGTTTTAGAGATCGCTATTTAGCCAATCAGTGCTCTTAATGATAAAAGTTTTGAATGCTTAAAATCGATTTCAATTAATCGAGACATATAGTAGTACTGTTTAAAAATACAGAATTTCAGTTACTGTACGGCACAGCACAGCAGCTGTAGACTGTTCGGTGGGCTTTTTTTTAAATATTCCGATTAAATTTAATGCTATGTTTTTTTGTAAATTTATAAATATTTTTTCTTTGAAATAATAACTCTATTCAAAATTGAAAATTATTTACAGTTAATGATGTATACTCATATCAGTAATTTATTCTTGAGATTAGTAATGAAAGAAACGTATTATTTGCTAGAATTAAAAAACGATTTAAATTCAAACAAAATAATTCAAATTATATAATTAATACCGTTTATGAATTATGAGAGAAATAGTGAACGTTAACTGATAAAAATTGAGTCTGGTTTTTAGACAATTATTGAATACATTGAATGTGTAATGATTTGATTACTAAAATGCGTAATACTGTGAGTATAATCACTGGTACCACCAATCACACCAATCACGTACGCATACGATAGATAAACTAGAAAAGCGTAATCTGACATTTTATTATATGCTGAATATCGCTTTTATGTACAATGCTTGAAATTGTTTTTATAGTTTCCACTGCATAACAGTTTAGGAAACGACTAAGTGATCTCTGAATCGAAATTTGATTGTAGTATACGTTAATTTAATTTCAGTTTAGATAAACAGTAGAACTTGAATGAGTAATACCCGAGAGATTTACTAAAATGTAAAATATGTCCTTAGAATTTTTTTCTAATTATCTAAGCATTCAGAAAATTCATCAAAAAAACTCCAGAGATCAGTCTATCTTTTGCTAATTAAAGTTTTAATAAAATTATGCAAAAATATTTATTTTCTACTTTAAATACATTCTATAATTCTAATTATAATGTCAACTCACTTAATGTTAAAATTCGGTTATAATCACTAGAAAGGATTGAACATTACCGTAATAGTATACCGGTATATGTAAAGTCAACGGTAAAATATTAGTTAAAAGTTAATTCGGTTATTATCAAAATTCGCTTATTATTAATGCATATCTTATCAAAAGTAACGTTATATCTCATATATATTCCTTAATGTCAACTTTTCTTAGAAGTTGTTAAAAGGGTTACTCTAAATATGCTGACTGTTTGGTTGGTTAACAAGCAACACTAAAATAGTTCAAACCACACCAAACCCAACCATAACCCATCAAACCCCACCAAACCCAACCATAACCCATCAAACCCCACCAAACCCAACCATAACCCATAAAAACTCCATCAAACCCAACCATAACCCATCAAACCCCACCAAACCCAACCATAACCCATCAAACCCCACCAAACCCAACCATAACACATCAAACCCCACCAAACCCAACCATAACCCATAAAAACTCCACCAAACCCAACCATAACCCTTCAATCCACACCAAACCCAACCATAACCCATCAAACCCCACAAAACCGCAATAAACCCCACCTGTTACAATGTTTGTTTTATATCAACATTTCGAAAAATTTATTGGCAAATCCTTTTATTATCAACTTATAACTTTGCACAGAGAAGTTGACAATAAGCGGGTTCGACTGTATTGTCATTTTTTAAATTTTAATATATTTTAACACTTATAAAGTATTCAAAAAAGTATTTTTTTAACTTTTTAAAAAGCCTTTTATAGTAATTTCTTTAATTTATTTAAAGGTAATAATGAGGTAATAATTTTAGTCGCATTTATTTTATATCAAAAAAATAAAAATTTAGCAAAAGCTTACATATTTTATATGCAACCATAAGTTAACTTTTCATTTAAAATACAGCATTTAATGGAATTGATACGTATATTACTTATGATCACATATGAATAATCTAATGTCCATAACAATTAAAAAAATGCTATTTATGAGAATGTATTTTTGTATTTTTACATTTTTTCTAAATCTCAAGGGGACTTTACTCGTGCAACGTTGCAATTATTCTTTATTATAACGAGTTCATTCAAAAATAATATAACGAGTTCATGGAAAAAATGATATTAAGGTTTTATTAAATTTCATATTTATAAGCAAAAATATTTAGATGGAGTATTTAGGTATTCAATGATAGTTCGCTATTTACTATTCTATAAGTCATTATCTATTTAAAAGTAAAAGAAGTCAAAAGTTTAGATTAAAGTTTTTTTATATTTTTGTTCAAATTTACATATGATAGACATGTCAAATTCATAAGCATAACTTTTCCTAGTGAACTAAAACATATGGTTTCATTAATTATTCGTAAATTTAAACTCATTTGTTTCAATTCTATCTTTTCTAAATATAATTATAACTACAAATTTTAAAAAATTATTGAAGAATTGTTGTGTGGAAAACAGACTTGATTTGATGGTGTTTTATTACTAGATCCTTTATAATTTTTAAGTGATTTAAATATATACTGTATTTGACCATTTTTCTAGTAAATTCGTCGAATTTTTGCATTCGTTTCTCATATTATTATTAAATGTGAAATAAAGCTCTTTTTAATTCATCACAAGTCAATTCTTATTTATGTAAAGTGCTTTCAAACTTATGATTTCTTTTATTAAAGCAATTTAAGTTTTTAGTAATAATATTAAATATTGTTTGTTTTGTTTGAGTGTTGTGGAGATTGTGGGAGTGATTATGTAAACTTAAAAAAACTATTAAGAAATATAAAATATGCTGACCTAAAAAGTATGCCGTAATGCTATACATATTTTATATGATGGAATTCTCATTATGTAGAATTTTCTGTCTATAATCCTTTCGAAAATGAATCGCATACTTAAATGTAGTGTAAAGCTTAATAACTTATAATCTTTGTTTATTAGACGTTAATATAATTACGGGTATATTTTCTTATCTGATTAACTTTTTATAAAATTTTGGTGATCAGCTATCAGTTCATACTACTGTTCATGTATGTTACGTAGTATTCAATTGTTAGCGTTTTTGTGTGTAAATACAGTACTTGCGAATAAACTAAGTTAAATAAGGATTCGTTTACAGAATTTATTTATCTATCTATATATCTATACTCATAAGATTTATTCGATATAACGCTTTACACGATTCACCAGATTTATAATTAAATATTGTTTTAACTCGATATAATAAGCTTACAGTTAAGATTTTCGAGCTATAATTTATTGAAATTGATCTTATATTACAGTATTGTTGGAAATCTAAATAAAATTTAATCATTATAAATATATTTTTTATTAAAATAATATAAAATCCAGATTTTAATTTTTGCGGAAATCCGAGTTCTTATTTCTAATAATATTTAGACGGAATAAACGTAATTTAACGAATTTAAATTTAAAAATTACAACTAAATTATATTGAAAAGTTCGATTAATCCGCTTTGTAACCTATTTTTAATGTTCAGCTAAATGCGACTATTTAGCAAAAAATCAATTTTTCACTAAATTTTCTCAAACTTTTTACTATGAATTAAATTTGGGTCAAAGTTAAATTCCATTGTTCTATATTGCTTTGATAGCGCACAGATTATACTATGTTATTCTACTTAATTGGGTTTCAAATTAATGTATGCCATGTTTTTAGTTTAGACAAAGAAAATGGTTAAAAACTATTAAAAGTTAAAAGTTGTGCATATATTAATTTTCTACTTAATAGAAACCTTGTAAATAAATTAAGCGAAAATTTTTTTAAAAAACCTGATTTACTAAATTTGCTGAAAGTTTTTCGAGGCGTTACGTAATCTTTACATTAATATAATATAAAGAATTGAAATATTACTCTAAATTGAATTTTTGAATAAACTGTATTTTCAGGTTTTGGTCATTACTTCTAAATTTGTTCGTTTTTTATTTTTCTCGATCTTTCACCCGCAAAACGCTTGCAATATTAATAACTATTTTAACTTAAGTTTAACTTTTTAAGATTCTATATAATACTAACACAAAAACAAGAATTACCAATATTATCTATTTTTGATTTTGATTTTATTGAACTATTATTGTTATTTTGATCCAATTGAACTATAAAAGCATTTTACATTTATCTAAGCGGATAATAATCTAATTTATTGGTCAGATAATATTTTAAAGCGTTTTTTATTCAAAATAAAACAAGTTTAATAGACTTAATTGAGTATTCCTATTGTTTATGCAAAAGTACTCGAATAAAACAAAAAAATCTTTAATTCTTTTCACCAAATATCGAGTATATGTTGAAAGAATTCTATAGTAGTATTACAATATTTTCCTTTAAATACGTCGAAAAAACTATGATCCGATTATTAATGCTTACGATAAGTTATCATTAAAGATTATGTTGATATTATTTGCATATAAAAAGCGTTATGAGAGGAAAATTTATTCAAAATTTATAACGATTTGTTATCGCAGTAATTCTTAAATTTGTTGATCACTATATCACGCTAAAGGTGCCTAATCTTTAGTGGAATTGACATGAAAACATTTTGAAATCAACGGAAGGGTTACAAAGGTTATTAAATTCGTTTAACTTTTAAATCAATAGACCCCTACCGCTGCTTTATTACCGCTCTTAATACCATTGTACCTCATTAAGGGTGTGGACTTCACTTCAATACTGTCTTTAACATCATTTCTCTTTTTTAGGTTATAATAGCTTTTATGAAGTAAGTATGAATGTAATTCTTAGCCCATTAGAATCTACGTTAACGTTATAGTTATAGTTCAATCAATAATATAGCATTAAACTGAGTATTTTAATCAAAACTTTGGTTTTTATTTGAGCTCTCCCTTTCTCTCAGTTCTATTAGTACTTTTCTCTCTTTTATTCGCCAACTTTCCGAATGAATTAACTGTTGTACTGTAGAGAGAAAGAGATTGAGTTTCGGTTATATTTTTTTGATTGAGAAAAATCACTACCTTTTTTAAAAAAATAAAGAAACTCAACAAACATTTTTTATATATTGAATTGATTGTACATTTACTGATTATGATTAATAATTTAGAAGTGCCTCTTCTAGTGAACACGAAATTCAACATGAATTTAGGTCTATATCACAAACTTAATAATTAATTAAATAACATGTTTAGCATAGTATTCAAACAAAAAGCAATAGAGCTTTATATCATTTGGTAAACATAATTCTCATAAATTATTAATACATGATATTTTATGGGATATTTTCATTATAAGATTATTTTTATAATAAAATCATAAGTTATAAATAAACTAATAATGAAGAAACTATTTAAATGTAATCTATTAATGCACGTTACCATACATTACCTAAACATTACCGGTACTGTTGTATTACCATAGATAAATCACTTTAGATCAGCTCACGACTCGCTATTCATATTTGATATAATTATTTTTTATTATATTCTGGGATACAATTAATATTCAAAAAGAAATGATTAGGTTTGAAGTTAAACTATTTTACGGTATTTAAATTTTTGTAAATCGTATAATTAACGTATACCGCGACTAATTTTATACTAAGTATTTTCGTATATTGATATATCTTTAATAATTTATAATTTATATTATTGAAAATTCAATTATTGATGCCCTTAAGAATTAACTCATTACTAGATATTTATTATTTACTATTTGTTTATTATTTATTAATTGTATTTTGATACAAACTCAATGTATACATAGAGTATATAAACCAAACAGTATGGAATATTTGACAAAATAATACACAGTAAATTACAATGTATAATACTTTTCATTTGAGAGTAAATAAATTATTTTTAAAGAAATCACAAATTCATTATAACGTATGGTTCCTTTGTATACAGTAAAAAATTATATAACTTATACCCTGCAGGCAAATACGACTTCAATAAGTTAGAAAATAACAGAATAACAAAAGCTGTTTAGCAAACAAACCCAATCGAATGAATATCGAACCCTTTAGAAACTCGAAAAATTTAAAAATCAATAGTTGGTGTCTAATCTTCGAGATTGACTATTGTAATGTTCAAATATGCTTGTTTGGCGACAATTAGCAATCGTTTCGGGAAATTGCGTGTCTGTGCAGGAAAGTTTAATATCCCAATAACTGTCGAATTCCTTTTTTAAACAAATATCGCAAAATTCGCAAATATTTAAATTTTTACAATTCCTACAATTTTATTATGAATAGAATTTCAATGGAATCTTTTGAATTGTTATTGATTTTTTTCAAAGCAAAGAATGAACACTAAACAGCGGACACTTTTCTTTCTATCATATTTTCTAAGCATATTATGATATACTATTTTTGATATGGAAAGACGTGCACACGAACACTATAGGCACTATATCATAGTGTAACGCTTTTTGACATCATTTCTTCTTTAGGCAATATCGTAGGCTTAAATATTTGAATATAATGATATGGTTATTATCCTCTAAATACAACATAAAATAAATATTAACAAAAGTTTAATTAAAAAACTTATTTTGTTGTCAGATCGACACGTCTAGAATGTTCAGCAATATAGTGGAAGTGTACACATCTAACCACCAGTTCTGGATCGATCATTTGCTACCGATGTTAAACTTTACCCGAAATACTCATCAACCATTAAATCCTATGCTAATGAAAGACGGCTTTCTTTTGGTATATATATTTCAAATATGAATAAAACATTTCCCCTTTTTTTCTTTTTGCTCGAAAATTGTTTATTAATAATTTTGTTTTTAAAATTGTTTTTCTGTTTTTTAAAAAGTTCGACCAAATCTTCCATCCATACCTGAAATACTGTTTAGAGCATAGCACTTGTCTTCAATATGTGAAAGAGAAGCATAAGGATAACGAGCTTTTTAAAGCATACGTTGTGGTAAGTGTTACGCCAGATAATTATTGTCAACAATAACTTATTATTATTATTATTATTAATGATTATGAGTCATGAGTGTAGTGGCATATCATTATACGTACATTATATATACAATATATATATATTTCTATTCCCTTTTTTCTTCCTCGATAGTGGTGTGAAACGCACAAAGACTGCGAGAGATTACGTTTGATGGACTTATTAGTAAAACCTATGCAACGGCTAACAAAGTATTCACTGCTTCTCAAAGCAATTTTAAAGAAAACCGACTCCGAAGAACAAAAACAAGCGCTAAAGTTAATGGTAAGTGTTTTATTATTGAACACTTCGGTTACTTTGAAAAATGGTTTGAACTTTTATTTTCAAAAATGTGTTGCGAAACTATTTTAATATTCGTAATAAACAAGTGGAGCATACGTTATATCATATATTCTTGTAGACACTTATTTTTCATCGTATGCTCGTATGCCATCATGAAATATTTATCGAAGATAACATAAATATGTAGTCTTTTATCAATTGCTATTTATGCAGTAATAACATTACAGTATATATAAGTTTTGATATACTGTGGCATTAAAAGTTATAAGCTTACGAATAGTATGCAGTATTACTATATACCGGTACTGTACTGTATTGTATTTGTGCAGAACTCGCAAGTGGAGTATTTTGTGTGTGGTGTGGATGCAACTCTCCGCAGGCGACACGAACAAGAAAAATTGTCATCTATAGTGAGCCGTATTGAAAGCTACGACGCTATCGATTGCAACAATGATGAGGCAGAGAAAGTAATGAACCTTTTAATACTCATTCATTTAAAGCTCTAATTTAGGTTTTTAATATAATTAAGGCATTTAATTCAATTATTTTTCGTTTAAATTAACTTTTTTGCAGCTATTAAAAGATTACACTAATTTGGACCTGACGTGTCCAATGCATGGCTGTTCAAACCATTATATCAGGCATTTATTAGTGGAAGGTTCGCTTAAATTAAAGGACTCGCAGGCCAGCAAAGTCGATGTTCACTGCTTTCTATTCACTGATATACTACTAATATGCAAATCGATGAACAAAAAAACCAACGATAAAGTGAAGGTAATTCGACAGCCTTTTATTATTGACAGAGTTGTGACGCAAGAATTGAAGGATGGAAGCGGTTTTATTTTAATATATTTGAACGAATTTCGAGTGGCGAGTGCTATGTTAATACTGTACACCACTGACACTAAGACATGGTTGGATTATATTAGGAAAGCGCAGGAACTTTATCTTTATGCAAAAACAGCTTCCATACCATCAGAACCGCAAGAAGTTATTTACTACAGAAATCTAGAAGACGATGAGGATTACGATTTTCCATCGATGGCTTTATTGACGGCATCGCAGAGTTCGCCGCGAAGTTCTAGCAGATCCAGTCTTGTTCTTTCTCATAGCGGATCGGTAGACATGAGTGATCCAGCATCTAGTAGTTCACTGCAATTGATAGCACCTGTGTCCACACCTAATCTGCTGCAAAATCCTCAGAATCAACAACAGCCTCCGCGAGCAATAAGCTTCGAATTGGGAGATTTGAGAAATCCAAGCTTAACTGTGGAAGATTTGGATTCTTTCGTGAGATCACAAAGCGTTGATAATCGATCGCCGGTTGCGGTAACAGTCACTTCACCGCGTCCTGAACGGCGCGCTTTTTTATTGCGAAATGTGAAAAGTAGTTCAGGAATAGCAGGAACTTATCAAAACACTTTAACTGTGAACGTGCCATATCATCAAATATTGAAGCCTTCATCGCAGACACCATCATCTCCTCCATTGATTCAATTACCAGTGCTGTCATCGCCGACACGAAGCACACAAATACATCACGTTTCATCGACAAAGCGTGCATTGCCTCCTCGCCCGCCATCGCCGACACCACTTAACCGATCATTTCCAATCGCATCATCAAATAAGCCACCTCTAGTTAAAAGCAAACACATTGACGGGAAAAACATAACTGGTCTTCTTATGCATAGCGCACCTCCCAGTGGAGGACCGAGTCCTGTATATAGTTTTGATAGCGAATGTGCTAACGAACAGCAGCAGCGTATTGTCAATGTCGCTAATACTCAATTGACAGAAAGCAATGTTGAACTTGCAATGAATATCAATATTAATAACAGTAATGCTGAAGATCAGGAAGCATTGAAGTCAGGCAATAGTCGATCTCACCAGAAGCGTACGTGTCGTGCAGAAAGGAGATATCATACCGCGGATTCTATAGAGAACATGAAAAAAGAGAAAGACTCGTCAATTCATAAAAGACTGTCTTGGAATTACGGTCAGTCAGCCAATAGTCACGCACATTCTGGCAATAAATCAGTTCCTTCTCATTGTGAACGCATTCTATGCAATAAGCATTTCAATAAATGTTTAAGCTCTGAATCGGTATACAGTTCTAGTGGTTTCAGTAGCACTGGTTCCGTGCCATTGAGTGTCGGCAGTTCCGAATGCGAACAATGCGGCGCTGAGATACTCGACTATATTCAAGAGATGGACTCCAACTCCGATACTCAAACCATAACGCAAAACGATTTCGATGACTCAAAACCATTGATCAATTCTAATTCAGGTGAAGAGGAATGTGTAACCGATGCCAACCCAAAACCCAACACTAATGTAAATCTTCCCGGTTCTAACATTAAGATCGATATTAGCGAAGTAAGGGATGGCATATCATCGGTCCAGATATCGGTTAGCGGTTCCAACTCTAAGCCTTCGAAGGCTGATCTGAAAAAGATGAAGGAATTTTTACTGTCTTCGTATAACGTGGAAGCATCGTAAGTGACTATACAAATATCAATAACTGAATTTATTTTGATAATCTAAATATATTCTATATATACTTAAGCTTACAGTATATACTAATATACACTTAATGACTTAACAGATTAATATAATTATGGAATGTATTTGTTTATATATAGAGAGGTTTGACATTAAATACACTGTTTTGACGATTGTTGTGATAAAATATTTGATGTCTGGCCAAAGTATATATTGAAATGGAAAAAATGCAATTTGGTCTCATTAATCATTATAAAAGGGCATAAACACTGTCGATAAATGGCATTTCGTTTTGCTAATTAGGCATTAATTTAGCCTTAAAGCTGACGTGACTAAAGATTTAAACTATCAATGATCGGAAAACGTATATATTTTAATTCACTCAACCAGAGATTAATGTTATATAAGTTACATTCCATGTAAAAGAAGTCAAATATACTGAACCACTAAATAAAATAACAAAAAAATCTAATATTGATTTATTGCGCACACCCTTCGTATAGCGTGAAAACAAGATTTAGGGTCTATTTGACAATATAATCATATATAAAAGTTTTGTAATTAATGTGTTAATTCGCTTATCAATTTGGATTTTATGATTATTTTTGAACTCTTTTAGGAATTGAGAGAAAAAGTTTATTTTTAACATTAGCGACCATTTGATTATACAGCATATGTGTATACATATATAATATAGAGTAACTTATATTTAAATAAATAACTTTTGTTTTACTTTTTTTCTGTTTCATAATTATATATATATAGTATATTATCATTATATATCGTGTAATATTTGCCATAAGAGAGTAATTTTAATCAATTTTTATGATAGAACTAATAATTATATTGAGGAGAAACGTTAATTTTAAAGTATACAGTACAGTATACTGTATATAAAAATATAGAATAAAGAATGCCATTATCACTGAGATCGTACAAAATTATTATATCGTAACTCTTATTTGTTTTGTTTGATTGGTTCTTTGAAAAACTTAATTTTATAAGTTGTTATTATAATATATATATACACTGTTACAGTATTCTTATTTTTATTCTTCAATTGCATAACTATTGCATGAAAACTAAAGTTAAAAACTGATTGTAAAGAATCGGTAATAATAACCATTCGGAACGTCTCATAATTCAAATTACGATAGTAATTGCTAACATTGTGTAACGGAAGAACAAAACTAAGAATTTTAAATGTGCTCAAACAACGAAACATTTAAAAATTTAAATATATATATATTGTTTCCGTAACTCATAGTAAATGAGTGTTATTATAATACATATTAGTTGTTTAAGTTTGATTCAATCAAAAATAGAATTTTATATTTAGGTTTATTTATATATATTTTACACTTAATTTTTTTGGTGCGACAAAGATATTATTATGATCGCAGTGATATTCAGTTGACTTACTTCAATATAACAGTTATTTAAGTTTAAACTCTTTAAAGACTATATCAATAGACACGAAATTTATATTTAGACTTTGATCTCACTTTTAAAAATAAGTTTAATTAAGCACACATAGTGTAGCATTAACTGAGTCTTTTTTAAAGCAAATTTATATTTATGAAGAATATGTACAATTGTCCATAAATGTTCAATTTATGGCATTAGTAATGAATTCACGGAATAATTTGTTTTTTAATAGTAGAAATTATGGCATTTAATATCAAAATCAATGCTAATTTCAAATTAACGGGCAGTTAAGTTACTATAAAATACTAAAAACAATCAATTTTATATTTAATCAATAGTTTATAAAGATTTTTATTTTCACTCAAAAAGTTCAGAGAAAATCTTCAAACTAATAACAGGTTTACTATAATTATATTTTCGTGTTTGCGTACGATTTGTAGACACGTAATCAAATTGTATTTTTATTATTTTCTAAAATATTTATTACAAAATAAGTTTAATTTGTTCCTCAAAAAAATAACCCGCATATTAAAGGCACAAAACCTTATGCAATTAAATAGCAACAAAAAAAATAAGAATAATCATTGATTAATCAATCTTTTTAGTGCTATAAACTAGAAAACGTTTTGTGCCAATCACCGCAATAAGCAATTAATTCATACCACTAATTCACTTCCAAGTTATTAATTAAACTAATATTCTGTGAACTCATTGCTAATGAAGAAATCCGATTCGCTGTTAATTAAATGCTTAGTAAATTTATTATAAATTCAAACTTAATATCTACTGTACTGTGTTATCATTACGTGGAAAAATGAAATAATTTAAACATTTTAATTGTATAAATAGCACATTTATTATAGTGCCTATAAAAGATGTTAACTTTTTTTGATTTTATAAATTTTATTAAAAACTTGTACAGCTGTATCACGAAAGTTATTCTATTGTATTATATGTAAAACAAAACAAAAAGCAAATTAATAAATTGTTATACATATGACGACGGTTTTTGTTTAAAATTTTTAATTAAATAATTAATAACTCGAGCGTTATCTGAGTGTTAAACTCAAACTCTTTTAAGGCCTAATTTTTTAAGCTTTTAACTCATTTCTAAGTTTATTCATTTAAATTAAAATTGTGGATTTAATTTTTTTTGGTTTAAAACGAATCTGAGATCTGTTAGTATTAACTAGTGTTGTTTCCATATTACTTTTTAAATTTCAATTCCATTTCCATTCCGATTTTAACAAAATTTTTTATTTCAATTACATTTTAATTTCAATTTTTAAATTAATGTT
>JAQGAW010000127.1:0-42387 GCA_034698025.1 Phthiracarus crinitus
GAATATTAAAGACCTGGACTCGGACCCGGACCTCAAAAGACTCGAGTCCCGAGTCCGGGTCCGAGTCCCGGGTTAACATTTGGACATCTATAGGCTCAGGCTAGAGCCTCCTGAACCCAAGCCTCTCCATCACTAGTTTGAAAGCAATAAGAAATGATTTTCGGACATTAATACGAGCCCATTAGAACGAAACCCATTACAGAGAATGGACACTGCAGCGAATGTACGTTACACACCGATCGACATAACAACGTATAATTCTCAACATTTTTTTCATGGGTTACTTGAGTCAAAAGTTTGTGTACAAATTTTTAACCGCCGTTTTTCAAAGTTTTGTTTAAGAAGTCGATGCATATTAGGATTAAAACTTTGTAGACGATAATTTTTTAATTTTTACACAAAATTTTTGACTTACACGTTAAGTAACCGCAAACAAAATGTTGAGATTTATTCGCTGTAATGGGTTTCGTTCTAATGGACTCGTAGTAATATTCGCATACCATTAGAAATTTTTATCCCTTAATACCTGCAGCGTTAATCATTTTAATCAAATTTCAATATTTATTATTAAATTTTGTTTTAAGTTATTAATTTGATCCATTTTGTAACTATAAACAGAATTTCAGGTTAGAATAAGTTCGTGAACTCGTATAAAACTTTACAGTTTATTTTGATTTCAAACATATTTAAGTGATTATTATTTACGTTTAATCGTAAGATTTTAACTCAAACTTAAGTTAAAATATTATTTGTTTTATATTATGTTTTTAACCTCACAGTATTAAAACAAAGGAATTTTTATTTATTTCAACTGAGATAATAAATAACGATAAACTAGAAAAACAATGCTTGAAATATAATTTAATGTTTTATTATCCTCACGAGTCATCATTTTATACTTGTTTTTTAAATCAATAAAAATAATTTATTATTGTATTTATCGTTAGCTGTTGTGTTATCTCTAAAGCTCACAAAGTTTATAGAACCTATGAATTTATGAATTAATTGTAACATAAATTAAACATCTAATATTACAATATTGTTTATATAGTTTTTAATTTTTTAAAAATTCAGAGACATTCTACCATTCGGATCAACAGTTTAGAATAAGGCAAATAACTTTAACCAAAGATTGGATAAACAATACTTTACTTACATTAGAATTTTAATCACTAAATAGAATGACTAACTTAATGTTAATATCACATATTAAACTTCTAAACTAAACTAAAACTTGAATGGAAAAACAGGTTTTAGGGATTAAAATACTATGCAGTAAAGTATTGTTTATCCAATCTTTGGTGAATGTTATTGTGTATATATACACCTGTATATCTCTCCCTTTTATTAATAAACTGTTGTGTATCTGAACCATAGCTGTTAGCCGATGATAGACGACTCATAGTATAAACAGTGCAAAGTAGGGGAAAAAATATGGGGAAAGATTTGTACTGTTTATACTGAGTCGTCTATTATGGGCTAACAGCTATGGGTGAAACCTGTTATGTTATGTTGAGATTGGTTTGGTTTTAGTTATGGTTAGGTTAGGTTAGGTAGTTTAAGTTTTTGCAATAAGCTCCAAAATTTTTTTATTACATTTCTAATCTTAATATTCTAAGTAAATTTAAGTCTAATAAGAATTTTAGAGCTTCATGTCTAAAACGTTAATAAAGTTCATAGTCCCCCAATTTAATGAAATACAATCAAATATTTTGTGTCAAACTTGTGGTTCTGGCAAACGGAATTCTGGCAAAAGGAATTCGGGCAAACGGGAATCGGGCAAAAGGAATTCGGGCAAACGGAAGCACACCTGTGGTAATACTTGGGAAAACGAGGCCGCAATCCGTAGGGGAGACACCGAACTCCAGTCCAAGTAATTAAAGACTGTGTTGTAGTTGGCAATGAGTAACGCAAACTTTCAGTTCATTTTGTCCAAACAGCTTTAATGCGATGCTCAAACTATCATAAACCGTCACCAATAGTTGCAGCTATGATTCCAAAGTAATAGAAATGATAGCGAACGGCTTTAAGTAATACCAGTTTCACTAGAAAGAGCATGAATAAAAAGATGAGACCCTCTCTTCTCTTATTGCCTATCATTATATTCTCTACACTATCGCCAATGACTCGATTACTTTAATGGCCAGAGAAGGAAGCCTTTAAACAAAATATTATACATCGCTGTAAAGACTCTAAATATATATAAAGCAAATTTTTATGTTCTATGAAAAATCACATTTTTTTGCTGCTGCTTCTCGTTTAACTTAACGTTTATTTCTTTTTTATTATGAAATCGTTTTATAGTGCGCTCACTCTCTCGCTCTACAGTATGTATTCCATAATACGGTACAATAATAATAATAATGATCATCTTTTACCAAACGCTTCCCTTTTTAAACAAAACCTATTAGAAGATAATGAGGCGCTCATTTGCCGTTTCAATAATGTTTGCTAATTTGTATAGATTTCGATTACATTTATTTTAAATATAATGAATTCTCAACACAATTTTAAATTGATCTGCAAAAATAAGATTCGCATAAAATGGGCCATTTTTTACATACAAGTTTTATGCATTAATATTTATTTTTCTCTTTGAATTGTAAAATAGAGTTTTATTTCTTTTTATATATTTTTCTTCGCGATCCATAAGAATTTGATGGAATAAAGCGCTATATAGCTATAAGTCTTTATAGTTTACAAAAAGCTTAAGTGGTTTAGAAAACTTTGGAACAAAATAAGTTTATTTTATAGCACTCGCTATCTTTGAATTCTAGATTGTGTTTAATTTTTTGTTTAATTTTTCCGATTTGGCTATAAAATGACAGAAAATTTTATCAACACAAAAATTTAATTTCAAAATAAATTGCAAATTAATTATAAATGCAAAATAAATTAAAATATAAAATTTTAATTTCTTATTTTTTTGGTTTAATTCCAACTTTTTACGTTACTGTAATCTAATGGTCTGTTTTAATTTAAAAAGGTCTTCGCCTATTTATAATTCAGTAATTGAATAAACATGCCAATTATCCTCATTCTTCTAAAACACTGTAACCAATTAAACATTCGACACACAAAAAATTTTTGATTGAAAATATTTAAATGATTACTGTAAACTTATAGGTCTTTCTATGTTTAAATTTTATCAGCATATAAATTAAGTTTATTTATTTTTTGTTTTTACCCTTTAATATATACGGAAAATGAGGTAAAATAAAAAGCTTTGGGTATATATTCGGTAATTTAAAAATGTTGAATAAACGTGTTGAATATATGGGATATAAATTTAATACATCAAGATTAAAATTTATTGTTTTTTATACCAAACATAATGAAAAATCTATTGCTTTTATTTGCGTTATACAGTAATTTGTTTTTTGTAATAAACGGTACAAAAAATAACAAAAGTATGTTTGATTTACAATTAATTAATCTAAATAAGTATAATGAATTAAATAATACATCAAATTAATTGAAACAAAGTTAATCTTCTGAATAATTATTTGAAATTAAAACTCAACGTTTATATAATCTCTGCAAAAAAGGTTTTATTTAAAGTTTAGATATTTAATATCAGGTCAAAACTTTTTCTTTTGGTGTTAACAATTTTACCTGATTTTTCAAAATAAAATAATTATTAGTTTATATATTTTTTATGCAAATATTTTAATTATTTTTGAACACATAAAAAAGAAAAGCTATAATAGAGCTATTTTGGCAAATAACAACGTTTAAGCTCAATCAAAATAAATAATTTAACAAATAGTGAAATTAGTTTTGACAAACACGTTACAGTAAGATGTTTATCAAATGTACAGTAATATTGTTTTCGAACGTAATTAACGAAAACAATTTCTGCTTTATTCAAAGATTATGGCTTTTGATAATAAAAATTGTTGTCCAGATATGTCACTGATAACAGCGTCAAATAAAAATTTGTGAAGCTTTTGCACACATTTACTGATTTCGCAATTGCATGACAATTCCTCGCAAATCCAATGCTACAGTAAATTGATTGTTTACATTTAAAAATATTAAATTCTATTTTAATTAATTAGTTTTGAATTTTATAACATTAGACTGATTGGAAAACTTTTATGTATGGTTGCGATACCACTGATCATATAAGATATAAATTGACCATTTGTTTCAATTACATTTTAGTTAATTTCGATTTTTAAATCTAAAATTAAATAGAAAAATATTTGATATAAAAATTGGAATAAATTTTTGGTTAATTTTTTTCAAATTCAGGATTAATATAAACTTTTCAAGTTAATACTGTAAAGTTAATAAAATTGCTATCAATAAACGAAGGGAATGTGATAATTTTAACAAATTCAAAAACCCTTGAGTTGTCTAACCTCAAACAAAAATAAGTTTAACCATAGAAATTAAGATATTCAAGCGATATTAGATTCGGGCTGCAAATACAATACTATTTGGCACATAAAATATTACGCACAGATATATAACTTGTAAATAACAAATTTTGCAGAAAAAAAGGCAGAAAAGGATCATCTCATGGGAATGGAGATCGTAAATAGAGTGCTATGTCAAACACAATTATTTATGCATAACACGACGCGATTCAAATATTGCTACGGAAATGTTAGGCAAAGCACACACAACTCACACCACACTGTACTGTAGCGTTAGCCGCACTTATACGCTATAATATAAATACATAGTCATGAAACATTCATCATATTCCTAGTATAGTATAGTGAACCTCAATTCCTATGCTCTCTCTCTTTCTCTCTTTAAATGCGAGTCGTTTTCGAATATGGATTGAGGCACTACTTCTATGCTACTATGTATTACTGCAAAAGAAGTAGAGAAAAAATGTTTTGCAATTTACTACCACTGAATCTATTTTATTATTCTTGCGTTTGTTTGAGCCATACGTATTACTAAACATTCGGTTCAAAACATGCATATCTATCGTTTAAAATCAGTCTCATTTCTTATGCTTCTTAATAATTGTGACACTCGATCACAATCAAAACTTTGATTAATACATTAGACTATCCAGTTCTGAATCAGCGCATAAAATAACACTGATCTGCAAACTTTTGTAACGCACAGTTATTTTCTATTGTAAATAACTTTGATTGTGTTCCCATTTTTTACAGCGTTATCAACAGAAAAAAACAATCAATAAGTAATTTGTATTTTGTTTCAAGATATTCGGGTACAATATTTCTAAAATAAATTGTTATGAGAATTCGTTAAGTTATATTAAAGCATAAAGTTTTATATAGCTTTTAGCAACAAAAAATAAATAATAAAAAATAAAATAAAATCGAGCGCAGTATAAGTTTTCATATAAGAAAACTTGAAATTTCTCTGTTTATTTTGATGTGACGACAAAAAAATCGGTTTAAATGCGGAATGAATGCGACTGAACGAAAGATAATAGCGAGAAGAAGTGTAGAGTTTTATATTGTAGTGGCATTAATGGTGATCGCGGTAGTGGTGGCAGTGCTGCATATGATCGCTTTGTAGCCATCAAATCATGCGACACCATTCGAATTTCAATTGACACTATAAAAGTAAAAGCAATAGAATGAAAGGATATATATCAATATATATAACGAATATAGCGATATAGCGAATACTGTATATATACAGATAACTGTTATCTATATACGTATATACAGTATAAAGTAGATGTTAGCACAAAATCGACGAAAGCTGCTCACAACTATCGCAACTATTGCCAAGTTTTTTCTCTCTTTGCAGCAATCGATTTCAAATCCCATCCTCAGGAACCATTCAAGCTTTAGTTGTGTTGTGTATGAGCGCAGCGATTCTTACTATTTTGCTTCACTCTCTATCACACACTCTATTTCTCTCCCCTCTCAGTGAATCTCTAGCTCTTATTCATGTCTATTTCTGTTTAGTTTTCTACAGCATCACTGCTGCATCTCATTCACATTCGCTCATTCTATCCTCTATTCTCTCAGTGATGGTATTAAAAGTAGTGATACAGTTTGAAATTGCAAACGAGTGCGAGAGAGAGAGAGAGAGAGAGAGAGAGAGAGAGAGAGAGAGAGACGTGCATTATTAAAAAGTAGAATTGTCTGAGAGATAGCGTTGTTAGAGTGAACGGTAACGTTAATAGTGAGTTCACACTCGCACTGAGTAACGCTAACGTTAAAAGCCGATTCTTTGACGCCCTTAATAATTAAAGCACTTTAAATGAGATTCGCGCGAAATTGTGTTATGATTGGGCCTTCGCTTTATAGTCATTAGCTATTCTTTGAGCGCAAAACAATCTATCTTTGAAATGTGTAATACAATGTAAAACTAACTAAAAATGGGAACAAATTTCATTCACACTTTAGATACACAAGAGAAACCCGCGGTAAACCGCGGCCCACATCTAATACTTACACCATAGCATAGCACTCATTGAAATGAAATAAGTAATAATTTACATTTTTACGATAGAAAGCGTGTGCACTGATAGCTCGTGAATGCTATTTTAGAGCATTGTTTTATGTACTATACATGTACTTATGTGACGTGTTTTTGTCAAGCGTTAACAAAAAATGTAAACAAACATAACAGACTAATGAAATTTATTATAGTATATGGAGAGATGCGTTCGTTTAGTTTGCAGAAACAGAGCCCAAAATGAAATTTAAATTATGAGAGCTTAAAATGCACTTAAATATCGTGACTGATCTCTGGAGGCATTCATCACCATTTATGCCATCCAGGCGTCACTTATTGCGCCAAAGCGTTCATACCTATGATTAATTGACGTTTTCGCCAAACTATAATGAAAAATTGTTGCACTATTTTCGGAATTGGCTATTAAAACATTTTTTGCTGAGAATTTGCGTGAACAACATTTATTGCGCTCATAGTTTTTTTTTATGATGAACAGTGCATACATATAACGTGCGCTCTATTGACTAATAACACGCATTCAATACAAACTAACATTAATGATAGCATTGGTAAATACAAGACTTATACTGTATTAAATCTGTTTCGCCTAACATTTAGGAAAAGCACATAAATTGTTCTTTGTTTTTTTTAAAAAAAGCAATTACTATTTAAATAGGATATAACCAAACATTGGAAAAGTGACCACAAATAGTATGCGTTGTGAGTGATAACGGGTTATAGCGTTCGGATGACTGGTATACTTGTAGACTACTTAACTAATACACTAATAGATTGGTGTAGTTTTGTTAAGATATCTGTTATTGAGTTGAACACACATTTTTTGCGATCGCTGCGAGTATATGCGACTATAGCTCACTTTGAGTTGACAACTTGGATGACAACGGGAAATTTGCTTCATGGCATTGACGTTTTAGCTGTTCAACAAATTTAGCTCTTGTCGCACACCAATATAAGCCTGTATTTCACTTACTTTTGTGTGCGTATCGATCGTGAGACGCATGCAGAGGCGTTTTTTGAACGCCGGATCACAACTGAATGGAAGATAATACTGAGAACGCGAAATGTAATGCAAAGGTCTAATAGGAAAAGTGTTTCGAAAGCTTTAGGAGAGAGAGAGGGAGAGAATGAGAGAGACACTATCACCAAAACAACTAGCAGTGCTATAAGTTGTGCAGTTATACGTAACGTTATATAAGTGTGTAGTGCTATGAAACGAAAAGCGTTCGCTCGATATTATGTTATGTGAGAAATGTCGCTAACGCTGGATTATAGCTTAACTCGAATAGCACTGCTGCTTACTTTGAAATTCACGCTCTAATGCAAAATCAAGCGCCAGAGGGGCTATAAAAAACATGAATACCAAATCGATCAAAATAGCAATGCCAGAGAATACTTCACCTGAATTGAGCACTGTATTAACGCTATAAAGGCTAAAGGCTGCAAACCATTTCATACCATCAAATCTCATTCTTTCATGCAGTTATGAAACTACTTTTTCTTCACTCAATCAGGAATATGAGTTCGCGAATCGCTCGTAGTAATAGTGCTGCCGTTCCAGTGCTGTAACAGTATTATACGAATAATGAGCGCTTCAACCACTTTAATATTTTGATGTTACGCAGAGCATAATTATGATCGTGTTGTTGATGCTGTTGATGCTACTATGCTATGCTTTCCAATGCTTTGCTATGCCCGTCCAACTGGTTATTTGTGCTCAACCAACCATACATTAGCTCGCACTCTAACACAATAATTACGAATATTCTGTCGCTTCATTTATTAACTTTATATGTTTAGAATATATTAAAAAGCAGAATAGAGCTGAATAGTAGTGCGTAAAAGCTTTCACTTGATTTTATAACTTACTGCGTTAGCGTTAGTAAATTTAAAAACAATTTATTTTACTGAAACTCGACGATAAAAACAGAGGAAGCATTATTTCAAAAGAAAAAATTCAATTAATAATTTTGCGAATATTAAATGAGCAAAAAACGATTACGTGAATATCAGCAATCAATTAAATTATTGAACCAAAAAAACATTTATGACTTATTCTGATGTGTCATAAAATATTGGACAAACGCTTAATCGAACGCATGTCAAACAACTGATAAACGGAAGAAAAAAATAATTTTTTTAATTTAAAGACCAAACAAAAAAGTGGTATATAGAAGAGGTGGAGTAGAAGTTAGTCTTAATTAAAGTGGTTTAATTGGCACACCTAAAAGCAATTATCAATGAACTATTAATTTGGATCGATGTACCGTTTTATCATTATATCTGTCATCGAGTATTCAAACGCCTTTCTCTCTACAGTGCGTGCAAGTTATCGGAAGGCTATATAAATTACATAATTATTATGCCACATAACGATACTTGAGAGATAGTAAATTGTATATAATAAATCAAAACTTCGCCTAAACATAGTCACTGACAAACGTCTAACGAATGCCAATACCATATCACAGCAAACTTAAACTCGCATTTTCTCAACAGTATATTCGCCTCATTTCTGTACGCAACCTTTTATTCCGAGATGGGTTTAAATTATTAAAAAGCGTGTGCTTCCATCTTTTTATTTTTATTATTAATTATTATTAATTAATATAATTCATTTTAAAATACTTGATTTTTTAAAAATATTAATAAAAATAAAAAATTTGTATTTAAACTTAATTGATGTATAAGCTTGTGATACCTTATTTAGTATACGTCGCAATAAAATAAAAAAGAGATCATTAATTCGATGTTAAAACAGATCCATCAGCGTTACCAAAGTAAACTTTGGCTGTCATATCAATGAATAGACCAGTTTCGACCACTCCTGGGATTAATTTAATTCTGGTATTAATATCAGTCCAGTCGTAATTATGTTCTGACGTCGGAAACTTCCAATCAAGAATGAAGTTTGAATTATCAGTGATAAGCGGACCTGCTTTCGCTTTAGCCATTCGTAGCTCAGCTCTGCCGCCGAATAGTGATTCGATATTGCTTTTGACTACAATATAACTCATTGGTATCACTTCTATAGGAACTCCTTTTGTCCAATTATCGCCTAATTTATGAGATTTCTTGGTGTAATCAACCACAATAACCAATCGCTTTGCCGCGTATGCCACGATCTTCTCCTGAGTGAGACATCCACCGCCACCTTTAATAAGAGTAAGATTATCGTCCACTTCGTCTGCGCCATCGATCGTCACATCCAGTTGTGGAGTGGCTTCTAAATCACTTAAATTTAAATTGTATTCTCTAATGAGTTGTTTGGCCTGTTTTAAAATAAAGGCGAGTTTAAACTAATCAGTTTAAATTAAAATTTTCAAGTTTATTTCATTCAACTTTTCGCAATTGAATTACTTTGATATTCTTGAACATGTTTAAGAAAATAAAGATAAAAACCATGCAATAATGTTGGAATTATTATTGTAAAAAAAGAAATTAATGTAAATTTAATAAAAGTTTTAATAAACATGAATAACAATAAACTTCAAATAAAAGGCAAAATTTGTAAGAAAAAAATTTAATTCTTATTTAACTCAGGCTCGGCCCGACTTTTTTGTTTTAAGCCCGAACCCGGCCCGAGGAAAGTTGTCAAAGGAAAGTCGACAAATCGAGAGCCCGTTTCGGAGTCAATAGGTAAGGTTTTTTTTCTAAGCATACGCTTAGATATTTTTACTAAGCTTTGGACTAATGAAGTAAAATTTTCTTATGAAAGCAGATTAGAATAATTTCATGAATTTTCTATTTCACACACGCCAGTTAGAGTTACCCATTTTATTATGGAGAACCTTGAAAACCAAGGTTTATAACGATAGACCCCAAAATATTAAAGGATTTTAAGCTTGTTTGTCAAAATAATTTTATCTCTATTAGTCCAAACCTTAGCAAAAATATTTAAGCGTAGTATGAATGAAAAGATAGAAAAGAATTGAAGCAAATAATAAAAGTTTCATAATATCATAACTCTTTTTCTAACTATAATATACTAAATTATAAATTGATATTTTATCACAAATTAGACGAATTTAATAAACAATTATTAATTATATAATTAAATGATTTTATTTGAATCAAATGAATTATGTTTGTCTAAATAATGCTTAAATTATACCATAATGTTTAGCTTAAAATATATCCGATAAACAATTATAACAATTTGATTGTTGATGTGATGGTCATCTCATGGAAACATTTGGTTACGAGAAATTGGCGAATAATTATTTGATACGTTTGGCGGTTGCGGTGCTTGTCGTTTCAGTGGACGTTTTAGTCGCATTTGTCTATCTTTATTTAATTCAATATCGTATTGTGATACGAAACCATCAATTCCTTCTCGATTTGGTTTATATTTAAGTTCTTTCAATTCATGAAATTCCAATTTCTCCATAAGACTAACGTTATAAACACTATCAGTTGTAACGGTTGAATCGGCGGTTCCGTCAGAACTTTTTCTTCTTTTATTTATCTTTTTATTATCTCCACAACAGCAACAGCAAAACAGATAATACAAAATAGTGAGAAACAATGATTCGCTTTTTCTCGAGTTTTTCCTGACATCGATATTTGATGCGTCGGATGTTTCAGTGGTGTTATTTGTGGCCGTTTGTTCGCTCATTACATCTAATTTTCAATCATTTTTCACAATTTTATATCGCAAATAATTCGATAGGAGTAAGCAAACAACAATTAAACAATTTATTTTAAAATATGAACATCATTCACATCGAAGTAATTTGCGATTTATTTAATTGTTGTTTGCAAACTCCTATCCAACAATTTATAATATAAAATTGCGATTAACCATTGAATATTAGATGCAATTCGCGAACAAATGAGTAAAACGGAAACATCAGATGTAACCGTTAGGACTGATAGCAGCGAAAGATTGCGATTTCGCCGCTCTCGAGCTCCCAATAAATCCAACACATCATTGAGTAATAAGTCGACAAAAAACGGATCGTTGTTATCTACGATTAAGTACTATGTCTGTTGTGGTTTCTGTGCTGAAGATGGAAAAACGAATGATAAACGAAAAAATAGCTCAGAAGATGTCACCGATACTGATGGCAATGCAAAGAAATGGGAATATTGTTGGTTGAATAAACTTTCGGAACCAAACACAAAAGAAATTCAACAATTTATGGCATACTATAGTAATGAACTGAATAAAGATAAAGAAAAGCAACCAAAACATGCGCCGAAAAGACAAGCACCGAACGCGCCAAACGTATCAAAACAAAATTAATCGTTTATTCGCGAGATTACCATAACATCGACAATCAAAATGTAATAAATATTCATCGAATATATTTATAAAACAATATAATTGAATAAATATTTAGACAAACTTATTTGATTCTAATAAAAATCATTTAAAGGTATAATTAATAAATAATTTACTACTTTGACTAAACTATAGTTTAGATTTTGAAAAATATCGGTTTATAACCTAAAAAATATAATTTAAAACTGCGACACAAACAGTAAACAAATCAAATGAATATTTACTTGAAAAGAAGTTGGAACACAGCGCACACTTAATCCGCTTCGAACTCTTTCGGCCAAACGTTGGATGGCGTATACGATTGTGGATCCGCTTCCGATCCCAATCGCGTATCCATTCTATCATAATAGGAGTGAATCTTATCGTTCAAATAAAACAAAAACGATTGTCACAAACCTGAACGAAATCATCGACCGCTCGATACGACGCACTCTTCTTCGCTAATTCCAAACCATTCATCGCTGAATACGATCCACAAAATTGAGCAAACTTTTCCAATCTTTGATTACAGTGAATAGTTATTAATAGCCTTGAGATATGTGTGAAATGATAATGTTTTGTCGCTGACATCACATCGCATCACACACTCGACACTCGAGAGGAAAATGTTATTTTCAAATATTTTAATATAAACATAACAGATATTATCACTGATTTATGTGATTAAATATTAAATTACGTCTAAAATATAACTGATTTTGTATGAATTTTGTATACAAAAAACTGATCGATATATTTGACGAAATTTATATGCGAACCAAAATACGAGTTTTGTTTCCTCAATGTTTTTACCCTAAAACTGTTGTTTTGAGGAAATATTTGCACAAAAAATAGTGTTTCAGTGTTAACGTAATAAATGGGGAAAATTCGGTTAAAAACCCAAATAAACAACACGTGTTTTTAGTTTAAAAGCATATCAATTATAAATGATAATCTTGTAAATAATATTTATTCATTTATTTATAGATCTTTATATTATAATTAAGTTTCTGTTATATATCATATGTGACATCAAATATCAATTATATAGTAATTGATGGCGCAATTCAAGCGAACATCATTGACAACACTTCCATCAATAATCGAATCGTTGAGCGAAAGCGAGAAGTATTGGAAAAATGCGTTGGAATCGGCGAAAGTGGCGAAAGAGTTAACAGCGATTAACTGCATTGATATCAACTCATCGCACGATCTTCTGCTGTCTTCGACCACAAGACTTGCAATCTATGAATATTATAGCCTCGAAGTTAAGCGTTCATTCACCACACCATCTCATTCGCCACTATATGGCGCTCATTATCGAAAATCTGACGGAAAACTTATCGTTTCGGGTTCTGGAGATGGTATTGTAAGGGTTTGGGACATCAAGAATAGTAAGCCATTGCGATCATTGGGTGATAAGAGGAGAGACACGAGACATAGCGCTGCTGTTCACAGAACTCACTTCTTCGGTACGTCGCAAGTGGTGTCGTTAGCCGACGATAAATCCATCAAACTTTGGGACATCACTGAAGAAAGTTTGTTGTCATCAATGGGTGACAATAATAATGAAGCACATAATGATTATATAAGGGCTTCTCAAGTCATTGAAAGTTTATCGCTAATTATATCGGGCTCTTATGATAAGACTGTTAAAGTGTGGGATATTAGATGTCCACAAAAACCAGTTAATGATTTAAGCCACGGATCGCCAGTGGAGTCGATAACAACGCGTAACTTATGCGTTATATCGGTTGGCGGCGATACAATCAAAGTGCATGACTTGATTTCCGGAAAACTGATGAAAACGTTTGTTAAAACTCACCACAAGACTATTACGTGCGCATACAATTATGGCGAGTATTTTCTAACTGGTTCTTTGGACGGACATCTAAAGATATATGATTCGGACTTCACTGTTGCCGCAACTCTTTCTTATCCGCAAAATCAGTTGTTGTGCTGCGCTTTCGACGATAAAGTGTTAGCGATTGGCGCCAATGACGGTATATTTTCGGTTAATAAATTTAGAGTTAATTCAAAAGTTGAGGAAAGCGTTGATAGTAATAGAAATAAAACGCACAAAAGGCGTTATTTTAAGTATGAAAGTGTTGACGACTCGTTTTGGAGAGAAGTTAACGATAAATCAATGTCAGCGCAAAAAAGAAGTAAGAATAGTAACGAATTCGAAAATGTGAAGGTTGTTGGGTCTGCGAGATTAAAGAGATTAAATGAATACGACAAGTTATTAAAAGGATTTGAGTATTCAAAAGCTTTAGATAAAGTGATGAAATCGATACAACAGCCAGAAATTATAACCAGTTTCATGCAAGAACTTATACGTAGAGGTGCTCTGAAGCCTGCACTCGCCGGTAGAACAGATGAAGAACTGAAGCCGATAATCGATTTTTTAGTTAGTTTTATCGGTGATTCGCGATTTAGTAGAATTTTAGTTGATGTTTCGATTATTTTAACCGATATTTATATTCCACATATTAATCGCAACAAAAATATTCAATTAATGTTTAAAAAATTAAATACTGCTGTCAATAATGAATTAAATTGTATGCAACAAATGCTAGAAATTTCTGGACAAATTTCTGCTTTGATTAATATGTCAATAAAATGAATTTTTTGTACCGCGATATTAATGTATTTTAAATAAATTATTGTATTGTAAATCCTATTTAATTGTTATAAAAAATTTATAATGAATATAAGTGTTATTTTCGCTTATTGTTGTAAAATTTCATTATAATTCGGATGTAATGAGTGATCAAACTGCCACAAGTAATACTACAGAATCGAACGCATCTGATAATAGTGATCATAAACCGCGAAAAACAAAATCATTGATACCTACGATTCTGTATTATCTCTGCTGCTGTTGGTGTTGTGAAGTTGGAAATAAGAAAGATAAAAGGAGAAAGAGTTCAGATGGAACCACCGATTTCACGAATAACGACGACTATCAAAAGAAGTGGAAGTATTGTAAGTTAGATAATTTTAGGAAACCAAATCCACAAGAAATTGAATCATTTATATTATACTATAAAGTTGAACAACAGAAAGATATACGCGTACATCAAAGGCGTCCACTGAAGAGGCGAGCACCACAACCGCCAAATATTCCTCAATCAGCAAATTATATTTCACAAAATTCTATCCAAATTCAACAGCAAACGCCACCATTGAAAACACGAGCACCACAGCCACCAAACATGTTTATATCAGCACAACCACCGTCTCCACCACCACCGCCGCCGCCTCCACCGCTTCCATTATCTATTCCTCCTCCACCTCCACCACCACCACCGCCACCACCACCGATGTATTATGGAAATTCAATTAATCAAACTTTCACACGATAGTAACCAATGAAAGCATTATTTAGACAAATAAACGGTAATTCAAATTTTTATGATATTATTAAATTAAAATTTGAAAAATTATTATAACTACGGTAGTAGTAATTAGTGATCTAAATAAATGGAGAATATATTTATAAATAAATTGAGGTATTTATGTTAACTTTTTTAAGATAAGTTTGTGTTGTCCACTAATTAAATTTTTGAAATAAACAATTATTGAAATAAGGTTTGTATGAATGTACTGTAATTGCTATTTATTGAGCCAAAATGGCAAATGTTATGAAATATTACAATAATATCATTTATTGTTTTATGTAATTAGCGTTTTAATGTTGATTTAAACACAGTTAATGATGAAAATAATGAGCTAATAATTTCAAACTAATGCTTCGCTCAATTTTTATAATGTTTTATCGATAAGTTTATATTATTGTTATATACAAATTCGTAGCTAACAAACTATTATTTTATTATTATATTTAACTGTTAGCATTACTCTTTAGTTCTCGAACCCAAAGTACAAACTCGTCAACAATCGAAGGCCACGCGTCGTTCAATGAATAACTTTCGAGACTATTTTCGCGCGTCCACAGTAAAAACTAAATTAATTAACAAATCGATTACAGTTAATAGAAAGCAAATGATAGATTGGAACACAATTGACAGCTCAACTCACCTCAAACCAGAGATTCCAAGCGTCTCTAGTTATGGCGCGTTTCCATCGATCGGTAATAAACTGCGTCCACATGTCAATCATGTCATCCCATTGGTAATCGTAATGAGCAAAACCATCGGTAGACGTATTCGTCGTATTCGTGTCCAGATTAGTGCCCAAACCTTTCAGCAATAATCGCCAGTATTGACAGGCAGTCTCGCAATCCAACGTCTTTTTCATGTCATTATCATCACTATTGGCGTAATTCCATGTCCACGTGTACAATGATCTCAACTGTCGGACATCTCTAGTGACCTCGAGCTCCACTTCGTTACATCTTCTTCGTAACGCATCCACATTTTCGACCATAAATTCATCGCAAACACCTTTAATAAACTCTTGGCGCGTGAATACGCACTGTTGCTTAGCCTTACACTTCCACGCGAATATCAACACTCGACGGTCATTGGGATCCAAATGAAGATCGTCTAAAAGCCTGAGAACGCCGTCCAAAGAGCTCTTCTCTGCGTCGACACGCAAATCGCAGTACCGTTGGAACCATTGCTCAACACGTCTTCGCGTGTCTGACGTCACCACAGGAGCTATTGTTTCCGGGTTTGTGTAATAGCTATCACACGCTAAATCTAAACGAATAAAGTTTATGGACATTGAGTTTATCATTAAATATGATAACCAATCAATGGATTAATGGATTCATACCTAATCGCCACTCGTTTGAAGACAAACAATTGATGGCAACCTTTTCTGACGCATTGGTTAACGCAATAAATTGCTTCACTTTAGACTTTTCCGACGATTTCAGTGTTTTGAGCATAATTGAATCATTCAATAATTTGATGGTAAATTGATTCGATTAATCACTAATACCTTACAGTAACTGTTACTATCGTATAATAGACTAATAAAGTGGTTAACAGTACTTTAACAATAAATGGTACGAAACTGTACGTATGGTTAGTAACGCTCTCTGTTCACAACACCGCACACTACCATCAAAAAGGGTTAGTTTTAAACAAACAAATTTAACAAAATTAATTGATTTTTGGATTTAACTCAATTTAAATTCCATGAAAAAATTGAATGCGATTCAAATACAATGAAAATTTTAAATGCCAAAATAATCTACAGTTTTGAAGAGTTCTTATACTCTAATCTTCTGATTATTAGTGTAAACAATTTTAAAAAAATAAAACTTAAAGCTTAAAATGTTGATTAAGATTAAACATATGTTTTTCTCGTTTTCCAACAATTTGAATACTTTTCTCGTGACTTAAACTAAATTTAAGTTATTTCGCATTCACCACATTATTGTTATAAATTATTTCAAGTTAGAAAAGAGCTGATGCTTTAAACAATATTGTAAAATATTCTTTATTTTTAAATATCATAATATCTTTTAATTCAGTTGTATTATATTCAATTATATTTTAAGCAATCAATTAACGTTAGTTTGAAACGAACTTTTCATACCACTAATTATCAGTTCAGTGTTCATCGTTGGTCAAAATACTAATTGAATTTATATTTTACCGAAACTTGGGTGCCATAGAGTAAAAATGATGAAGTTTTATATAATTTTAACTCTGATCCGATTAACATATGGAGCTTTCGATGCCGTAAGTGTCGATCAGTTTTCCGATCATAATTTTTAAGTTTAAAGTTTCTGTTTAAAAGGATGTGGATATTTGCGAAGATCCACAACTCGATGCCGCAGTTTTCTATGAAAACCATACTTACATATTTAAAGGGAAATATTTTTGGCGAACACACTATTTAACGAACTCGAGCGGAATCGTTGGATACGCCAAACCAATAACACATAAGTGGCCGGAAATAATTTATCCGCTGACCGGTATATTTACCATTATGAGTGAACATGGAATCACAACCACTTTTTTTGTTACGGTAAAACTTTAACTTAATCTAATTATAGTTATTCAGTTCAGTTTCAATGAAATATTTTTCATAATTCAGAGCGAAAAATGGTTTGCTTATATAAATGGAAGACTGAATAAGAGTGACAGCATAACCAGTTGGCCTAAATTTCCGAGAGGAACGACAAATGTGACCACTTTTTCGATTGATGGCAGAAGCAGTCAAATTTATATATTATACGATTCTTGCAAGAAATATCAATTGTATGACTTTGAAAATTATGAAAATCCAATTTTAAGAAAATCGGGCAGAACTGTAATTAACGGTAATTTTGTTTGGTTTTTCGAAGATAATCCGTTTGAAGGCGATTTAGATATCACCGATTTGGTCAAAGTAGACGTTGTTCTCAGTTATAAAAATGCTCTGATGTTCTTATCGAAACACAATTATTGTAAAGTTAATCTCACAAATAAAAAATTCGAAAGAGAGGTTAGAAATTAGTTAACTAACTTATATTAGTAACTCTAATCATAATAATTTCTGTTGACTTTTAACGCGATAAGTGTAAAGCCGATGGATTGACATCTAAACTGCTGGGATGTCCTCTCGATGTGTCCAAAAGACCGGTAACAGTGCCTGAAATCATAAAGAAAACAACTACTGTTAAGCCATTAAACGAAACACGAATTCCAACGAATATAAGCTTAATAACAGAGGAACCGATAAGTGAAACATTGTTTGGTAATTCGAGCGAAGCCGCGGCTGTCGAGCAAATAAAAAAGAAAAGAAAGTCATCTGCGTTTTGGGTGCTTATTATAACTGGCATTCTTATTCTAGTAGTGGTGGCCTGTATTATCGCCATCGCTGTGATCGTAAATAAGGGTAGAAAACGAAACGCGTCTAAACTATACATTTCAAATGATAGAAACCAACCTCGAGATGGAATGGGAAAAGACGGTGAAATGCTTGTCGAGGATCCCAGCACTGGAAGCTTGAAAGCATCGTCCGCTAAACAATCTTATAAACTAAATTCTATTTCAACGAAAACAACTTCTAAGAGTAAAAAATAAAATAAATATATACTAATATTTACTGTATATTTGCTGAATTAATTTTCTAATAAAAAATTGTAACTCAATCTTAATTTTAAGCTATATTTTAAATTAATTATTAATATTGGTTACCTTTCACTACACTAATTGTTATATATCGTATGGCCTCAATCTCTTGCGCCTTAAACTAAAGCCGATATTCAGACTTGAATTATGGGTAAGTTTCAAAAATTAAAGTCTGGTTCGTAATTCTAACATTTAGAATCTCGTTTAACACTTAAAAATCTTAAAGCCTCTTATCGAAGCTCTTAATATATTACTTATTTTGAATGTAATATTTTAAAGTTTTATAATTTAAATTTCATGTTATTAGAGATCCAAAAAGATAGCATTTGCTTCTTTTTTTTATTTCACAAGTTAGAAGTATAAAATTGAATTATAAATTAGAATCACATAATATGGAGTAGTTTTAACTCCATTTTTAAATGCTATTATTTGCTATTTTTTAATCATAACCGCTATAATTGCTATTTTGCTAAATTAGTTTCAAAATTTTCATAATCCAAAAATTGTCGTTAAAATCTAGTAAGTTTTATGAAACCGTAATATTTTTTTAAAAATTCTTAATAATATTTAAAGTATTTTGGAAAAGTATGTTTCATTTTTTCATAAGAGTTACTTTAGTTCTATGTTTTATAGAAAAATTAATAACAATAAAAATTCAATGTTTAATAAAAAAATTTGATCATACTTCCATTAACACGAAAATTCTTATAAAAAATATATGGTATTTTTATTGCAATTTCTTAAAGAGATAAGAGTAACTTCCATAGGATACAGGCCTAAGTCATCAAATTTGATGGTGATTTTTTTCAAAATAGGACATTTTTCTAAGCATAATGGCTGAAAACGTTTTTTGAAAACTAAATCAAGGAGGCGTTTTAGGAGCCAAAACGTGATTTTCATAAATAATTTTTTTCACATAAAGTATTCAAAATTACGGAATCATTTTTTCATTATAAATTAGACAATTTTGAGTACATTTAAGTAATATTTATTTGAAAATAAAAAAAATTTTGAACAAAATTTTTCAATTTGAAAGTTTAAAAATTGTTATAGTGCTTCAAATAATTTTAGGGGCGTCTATAAACCGGGTTATTTGTAGCACTATAAGAGTAGGTAATTATAGAAAAAATATTTTTCAAAAATCTTAAAGGATAATTTTGTATTTAAGAAAAACCTAAAGTCTAGACATAATAGTATGTAAATAAAAAGTAAGTAGTAGTATACCATTTATAGGTGTTGGTCGGTATATTTAAAAATTTATTAATTTGCAAATTTAAGGGTTAAAACTACAAAAAAAATATTTTGAATTAATAAATGAAGTCCGAAATTAAGATTTTTGACATATATAACATCAAAAATTAAAATTTTCAATCTATAAAAAAAACTTATTTATTCGACGTATATTATTTATTAAAATAGCAAAATACTATCTATACTATCTATAAAAAGTTCAAAATTTGATCATATATAAAAATTTATTAATTTCAAATTGTAATTTTTGACGTTATTTATGACAAAAACCTTAATTTCGGACTTTATTTATTAATTTAAAATACTTTTTGTAGTTTTAACCCTTAAATTTGCAAATTATTAAATTTTTAAATAAACCGACCAAAACCTATAAGTGCTATACTACTACTTACTTTTTATTTTAAAGTCCATCTTTTATAGTAAAGCTTTCGCCGTCATTGATCTTATCTTCATTCGCGGAATATGAGTGATCTAAGATGAATACTTCATCCATTTCAGTGTCAACTACTTCAATCACAACGATATCTAAGCTTACACTGATACCACAAACTTCTATCTCCACTTAATATAAATTAATAATGAAATACTGTACAACAAATTCCTTACCAAATGCTCACACGATTACACTGAAGGTACGCCGAAACTGTCTATCAGTCCACTGAGACACGAAACGCCGAAAGAACGCTAGACTTAACCTCGAGTACCCTTCCTTAAACAGTAGGATTGGGGTTCAATAACATACACGAGAAGACACCATCGAATATATATTTATTAATGAAATTAATGAGAAAACAGATTATACCGTCATTACAATACTTAAATGGACGCGAGTCCAGTGTACAGTTCCTCGCGATTGCTTCCGCCGTTGTCCACAGCGCACATAAAAATATTCAATTAATTACAATTAAGTGAGACAGTGGTTCACAGTCAATCAATTAATAAACAAATCATAAATAAATATATATAATTGAAAGAATTGCCATTAAGGCTTACGAAAAAGCTAATTATTATTTTAATGTTATGTGTAAGACATCTAACACTTCAATGCACGCTTAACAAAGCACACGTTAGCGTCGCATGAAATTCAGTTACATTATAGTCATTTTAAGCATAGTTTTTAGTTATTACTGCTCTCTTCAGTCACACACACTCTCATAGTATTCGCCGCTTCAATAATAGTTAATCTCAAATAATATTAAAATATAGCTTCGAGACCTATAATAACGCTCAATTTTTCACCTATATCTCTCAAGAGCAGGTAGAGGACCGGCTCCAGTCTGTCGAAAATGCTCATTGCATTCACACAACTTCTTTTTTGATTCATTTTTCAAATCAGCCACCTTTTGTTGAAATGTTCTTTCTTGTCTTTCTTTCTCACCAGGAGGTCCATGGATAAGCATTTTTGAGCAATATTTAACCAAATATTTAATATTAATTAATATAATGTATTAAAATATGTCTTAATTAATCATGTGTTTCTTTAGGTTTGTATGATTTTGAAATAGTGTTACACAATTTTACAAATAACACCTCATGTTTATTAACAAACTCTTCAATCAATACACTTATTTCACCTAATGTCATAAGTTTAGCTTTTTTGTTGGAGTATTTTTTCTAAAATTTGATATGAATTAATATAATTTATTTTATTTAATTAATAAAAAACATACAGAATAATCCGTTATTTAAAATATAATGCTTGGTTCAAAATGCAGTTTAGAATTTATAAAACTTATCACAGATATTGAACTTTTGTATAAAAATTCAAAAAATATCACATATTTTGTAAAATGTTGATAATTACTAAAATTTATTTAAACAAAAGTATAAAATATGTATTTATATCAAAATTTAATTTTTAATTAAATTTATTACATTTTTATTATTTGTTTAATTATCACATGCATTATAGTAATTATTCAATTATATTTTAATAATATTAATATTAAGAATTTTAATTATTAAAAACGACAATAATAAATTTCGTAATGTATGGATGAAATATCGGTGTTTGATTTGAGTATTGCGGCGAAATGCTGTAATCTGTTGGCACGAATGTCTCTTCTACGACATTAATCACATTTAATCACAATAATTGGCATTTTCCAAACATTTGCCACACATTCCTACAATTTATTCATAAATTAATACAAATTTAAAAAAAGAATATTTTTTAAAAATTACCAGAACTATCTGGTGTTGATATATTTGCAGCATTTCCCGGTATAGTCTCCTCTGTAGTACTGGCCTTTATCTCACTCAGTACTCTGTCTTTGTAAGTGTTGAAGTTTCCGATACTTCGACACATCTGTTAAGTTCCCAATAATAGCAGACATCAGTCGCAGCTCTATATTCTCACATTAAACTTAAATTTATATAAATTAATAATGAAATTTTAAATAATATTATTAGTTAATATAAAAACTCTTGAATATCGTCTTCAGTGCTTTTTAGAACAATCGACACCCAATGGACACCAATTCTCGCAACGATTCCCATTCTCATCCCACAACCGACAGTGATTCGCGTCTTGATTGGCGATGTGACGAAACTGGCATTCACTCCCGGGTCGACAAAATCCATTAAAATGATATCGACATTCCGCTACTCTAATCGGAGGTGCTTTTCTCGACATTAATATTAATTAATATTAATATATTTAGTGTCAAAAACTATGAAACGCAATGATCGGAGCCTTTAATTGATTTGAAATTTATTTATGTTTTAAGTGACGCACGAAATAACGATTAATAAACCAACAAAACTATTTGTGTTTCAATTAAAATGTATTATTAAATTAATTAAAATCAAATATTAATTAATATTATTGTTTATATTTACTTTTAGTTTTGTAACATATATGATATTAATTAATATTACTAATATTTTTCGCTTTCAATTTCAAAAACAAACGTTTTTATTAAACTGCGCAGATTAACCATGTAATATGTACAATATTATATTAACAAAAGTGTTGGTGTTTAAGAAAGTTTAGTAGAACACGATTTTCGTTAATTAACTATTTTCGTTATTGAGTCATAACTAACGAAAACCGTTGTAGAACGCACCTCTGTTGACTAATAATTACTGGATTAGAGGTATTATTGTGCATTCTATATAATTTGTTTTTAATTTAGAATAATGTATACATTGAGATACGCATTTTAGGCGGCCTAACCTTAGGCTTAGGCTCAGCCTAAACTTAATTTAGGCTGCCTAACATCTAAGCTCTATGACATAATTAATACTTATAGAAATTTTTATATTTAATTTAAGAACTACAATCCAGAGCAAATAAAAGTTATACTCATTGCAATGTGTAAACTAGAGATGAGCAATTAGGCGGTCATTTTTTCATAGGCTGAAGCTTGTAACTTATTTTAAATTTTAATAAATTGTTATTTTATTTAAAAGAACTTGTGTCCAATTTGTTCCTCATCTTATTATTATCAGTGATTTATATAATAATTAAATTATTTATAAATATTTGATCATTTAAATACTTTTAATACACTAAATTTACTAAAGTTTATTTACAACATTTTATAACGTTTTTAATATTTCCAAAACTAATATATAATTTGTATTAAATCATAATATTTCTAATTATAATTTGATATCAATTGAATGACGTTATTTGTGAACTCATCAAACAATATTCAGTTTTCGCTGATTCACTAAAATATTAAATATTATATGATTTGAATATTTTCATTTCAATTCAAGTGTGATTCAAATTAGATTATTGTTAACAGAATGGAAGGATTAATAGGTATAGCGTTCAACGATTTCGTATTATTGGCTTCCGATAAGATTAACGCGCAATCAATCATTGTTGTGAAGAACGACCAAAACAAGATGTATCGGCTGTCGGATCACCTGTTGATGTCAGTGAGCGGCGAACCTGGAGATACGGTTCAATTCGCCGAATTCATCGAAAAGAACATACAACTGTATAAAATGCGAAACGGCTTCGAACTGTCGCCGACGTCTTCGGCAACGTTTATACAACGAAATTTGGCGGATTATCTGCGATCGCGAACGCCATATATGGTTAACTTACTTCTCGCAGGTTTCGACACTCACACCAATAAAGCGGAACTCTATTATATGGACTATTTGGCGACAGTGGCTAAACTTCCGTACGCTTTCCACGGTTATGGCACGTTCTTCGCCACAAGCGTTCTCGACAGATACTACAACACTAACGCTACTGTCGATGAAGGCGTACAGCTGTTGCGTATGTGTATCGCAGAAATACAGAAGCGTTTAGTTATTAATTTGCCAGCTTTTCGGGTGAATATCGTCGATAAGGACGGCATTCGACAACTCGACGATATTATTATTGACGCGAAATCAATTGGTTTGGATCCCAATGACACGCGATTTCGAGCGATCACTACCGCCGCGCCATCCGTTCCGATGACTATTTAATTTTTCGCGTTTTGTACTCAAACAATAAAAATTTTTTAAAACTATTAATCTTTCGTTTATTTTATTCAAAGAAAAATAGAAAATGTTTACTTAAACGATATTTTCGAAGTAAACTGAAATAATTTTGGTTTGACTGTAAACGCGTTTTGTTTATTAATGGATTAAAATCTATAAAATCCGATTAATATCACCGTATAAATGAAAATGAATTGATTGAGTGATTTAATGCGATTTTAATGATAAATTATAAAATGTTGATTTAATGGCAATTCAAACAATATATTCTAATTATTAATTTTAATGAGAGAATTATAGAATTCATCCTCGAGTTCGTACAACTCATTCGCGATATCGTCTCTTAGTGTCAATAATTTGTTATCGATTTCATTGACGCGTAACATATTAGCGTCAACTTTCTTGGATATCGAGTCATTGATGAGCGGAAAGTCATTAATGATGAGAAACTGTTTGATATCCCAAATCAGTTTCAATAGAGACTCTGCGGCACGAGTTATATTAGCGGCTCTCACACTCATTTCGTACGCGTTTTGTTGGACACGAGAATGCGTTAAACTCATATCTGTGTCCACTTTCACTAACTTTAACACTTCCATGAAGTTATCCATAATCGACTTAATGTCGTCCTTAAGCCTCTTCTGATAGGACTTTAGCTGCGCTTCTTGTGTTAATGACATGTTTAATCGTTAATGTTTGTCAATTCAAACAAATACAGTAATTGTCAATTTGTTAACGTATACACTGTATGTAACAAATGGTTGTTAATGGTTGCTCAGTTACTCTCACTGTATTAGTGTTTGTTTGAGTGCCATTTAATATGACGTCATCGATACGTCAATGGAAGTCGAGTGTGTTCTATGTTATGACTGATGAACATTTAACTTTTGACTTGACTGGTTAACTGGTTAAAGTTAAGGTTAAAGTTTAAAAATAAGAGTTAAAGTAAAAGTTAAGAAGTTTCTTAACTGTTGAGTTATGGATAAAACCAATTTTATTTTTTCATGAATTTTTTTCAGAAATATATAATCTAGAAAAATTATTTTAATTTTAATAGTTTAAAGTTAATAAAAATTTAAAAATAAATAATTTTCATGTTATGAATTTCTTTTATTAAAATGTTATTAGAACTAAATTTTTAAATGTGCATTATTTTACTTGTATTTGAATTTTTATTAATTTTAAAATATGGAGTCAAAGAGGAGTTAACACGGGTTAACATTTGTTTAACCGGAAAAGTTAAAGTTAAGAATATTATTAACCGGTTAAGGCTAAAGTTAAAATAAAGTTACGCGTTAAGGTTACGAGTTAAGCTATTTCTTTAACTTTTAACTTTTATGCATCACTAGTGGAAAATAGTTAACATTAAACATTTTATATATTTTTATAATATATTTAAAATATGATCAATGATAATTAAATGTTAAATAATTTTATTAATATATATTAGCGAATTGAACTATTTTTGTTTTAATTTTTATAGATTTAAATTAATATCGAAGATTTTTAAAATTCAATTATTTGAAGAATAACACGCAGGAAACGATATTAGGGTTTATGAGTATTTTAAAATTTTCTTTCTAATCTTTAAACGCATCCAAAGCATTAGCGTAAATGTCTCAACAGCTAATTTTAAAGTTAACGTATTTTTTAATAAACTCTATTGAATGAAATTGGTTTAGTTTATATGAGCTTAACTCATCTGAAATAGTTCACCCGTTAGTGATGATAACGATTTGAGTCCAACGTTCCGATTCGGATTGGATTGAGAATGAAGTGTACCATTCATTGCGCGCTTTATGCGAATTTATAAATTATTTTGAATTTTTTATACTAAAGTAAAATTGATTTAAATTAGCATAAATAAATTTATATTTTTTAAAGTGAAATAATAACAATGACTATGACTAAAAGTAGTAAAATTAATAGCCATATTAAAATTGGGAGATTTCTAAGAGCTCGTTCAGACTCCAAATGCAAGAAACTCTAAAAGTTCATACACTGGGGCTCGGGTTTTGGTTCACACGTTGGCTCTAAACCTTTGTCATTAATCATTCTCTTGAAATGAAAAAACACTAAAAATTTATTTACAGGATTCTAATAATGGCTAAAATAAAAGTTTTCAAACCATTTATCATTAATGGTATTATTAATAATCACTTTAATAATAATGAACACAATATTTTAAAATTATATTAATTAAACATTTAATACATCACTATTATTGATATTTAAATAATTTAAAAAACAATTCAAAATTAAAAGTATATTTTTAAAAACATTATTAGTTTACTTATTTAGGTTTTTTTATAAAGTATTATATTTAAAATTAAATAATACATTTTTAATACTTATTAAGTGTTTAATACGAACATGTTTTCTCAAAATGAACAGAAAAACGGCGATCATTGACACAATTATATTCCAATACATATTTGTATAGGAATTTCCACTCTATTTCTTATAACTCATATCACATATTGGAAAACATGATTTTTTCCATAATAATCAATCTTTTTTTCGAAACGGTTTAACTCGAAGTGGAAGACATTATGAACGCATGGCATCAAAAAACATAGTCACATATGGCATCAAATACGCACATACCATACAATCCGTAGGGAAAGCTCGATCATATCAATAATTTATCAAAAAAATATTCATAGAAACGTAGAACTACTACAGCTGTGACGGCGAATATGAACTGAAATAATGGTGAATACAGTTAAACCGGAAAACACGAAAAATATAGCACTCTTTTGATGAAGCATTTGTTTTTGTAAAATGTTTTGTGAATCACAGTTTCCGTCGCGAATAAAGCACATAAACTAATATAATAAGCGTCCATAATAATGGCGACGTAGACATTGGCACTATTGATGAGTCTTTCGAAACATGAGACGAATCATTTGGCTTCGAAGGTCTCGTTCGAACTGAACTTCTGTCAGTATTGTCAGTCATATATGGTGTCCGTTGCGTTGACGGACCGAAATACAAGTCGTCCGTATGGACTATGTTTGGATTAATATGATGCGGCGAATAGTCATTATCATCGCCATAACCACTTCCTGAACCACTGCCAGAATTTTCTATATCACCACTATTATCATCTTTAATAAACATAGTTTTATAGTAATTAGTAAGCGCTAGAATATCATAATACAGTTTATATTCAGTGATGCAAACGATTGCGTTCATACGCTTAATGCGCTCGAGTGCTAAACAAAACACAATACCAGAATATATGTGAAATCTTAATATAACGTTAATACTTATTACAAATAAATCCAAGTAAACTCAGAAACAAATGTTTTTAAAACATTAATTCAATCGATTTTGTGTTTAAAACTTACATAAATTTTTTTAAAATTAAAAAAATAGCTTAAAAACTAGGCTCGCGCTCAGCACAGAGCGATATCCGCTCAAACGTTGCGCATCACTGATTATAAGATTATTTAATATTATATTTTAAGTTATTTTTATGAAAATAAAGCTTCTATTTGATCTGTCATTACATAAATCGTAATAACAAATAAATATAATGGTAATTCACTCACCATTGTCCTGCCATTCAACATCCATACCATTATACGCGTGGTTTAATTTGTTTGTAATTAGTTTTAACGTTAAAATTTGTTGATTAATTATTGCGTTGTGACGGTAAACGTCTAAATTCGAATCGCCGTTATTATGATTTGTTATTCCACCACTCATTGTCTCCATTTCGTATCTATAATTGAATAAAGAATCGACAATGAGTTATTCAATACCTAAAAAATATTTGTTAGATAATGGAGAGAGAAAGTGCCTCAAAGCGAAATAAAGGAGCGATTTGTTAAAACGTCAATCACTCAAACTATTCTGTAATTCTAAACTTGATTTCTAAGTATTTACAACAATTCACTAAGTGGTACGTACAGTGCATTCCCGGATCCATTGAAACAATCATGAGATGGCGTCGGACCCGCTAAGTCTTGATGCGAACATATTGTTTGCGGCAGTCTTGTCCAAAATCCTTTGGTTCGCTTCACTTTTTTCTTGATATCTTCGATAAGCCGATCCATATTAGTTGCTGGCGGTGTTGCCTGACTCGAGACATAAGGTTGTGACGCAAACTTATATGGCTCATCAACTTTGATATCTCGTGTTTCCCGTTTAGACTCCACTTTTGGTTTTCCGCACGCTTCGAATAACTGATAAAAATAAATCTCAGTTAATTCAGGCGTTACTATAGTGCTAAACTGTTGGCACATATCATCAAAACGTATTACGCGTTATTAACAAATCGTATACCTTTTGAGAAACTTGTACGCCATTCTCTTGAAAATTCATTATAGCTTCAGAAATTTTGATATCAATTGGATCGACTACTGATTCAATATTAAAAGAAGTCTCTAATCGTGTGGCCAATAGAAGAAGAGCGTCCACGTAATTATTCCACTCTTTTTCCAATTCGGCGTGAAATGCGAGACAAACTTTCATAATAGAGATGCAATAATTAGCGCAAGGTTTTAAATCAGCCGATCCTTGACATTGAGGACAATAAGTCATCAAAGTTAACGCTTTGCTGCATTCAGAAGAGATGGGCATCTAATTCAATCAAAATAAATTTAACACATTAACATTAATATAGAGTACATTGTACTGTAAAGCGTAACTAAAAAATCCTTGAAACAATTTAAAAAATCTCTTACTTCGAGAATATTTCGAATAACATCCTTTCCATTAGACAATGCCTGGACGAAAGTTCGCGTTGCAATGAATGATCTTTTTATTTCAATCGTCAGCTTCTTAGGCACGTCTCCAAATGGTTTCAGTTCTTCCATGTGCTCACTGATACAACTCAGATATTTTTCGTCGAACTTGTACTGCGAGTTAAGCACTTGAAACATTTTCTGGTACAGTCTGTGAAAGAAGGTGTCGAGTGCTTCGGATAAATCAACGCCACCAGTGCTGTAATAGCGTTCCAAGTCTTGAAACATGTCTGTGAAAATCGCTGAATGGCGCTCATATAGCAATCCATACGTTTGAAGAAACATTTGATGGAAGTCTCGCTTCGATGATTTTAATAAATCACGAAAAAACTCTGTAATCATAAAAATCATAGGAATTTATGTTATAATGCGTTATCGCATAAATAATAATAATATGTAATGTCATATATTTTTATTAGTGTAGCGTCTATTGAGAGCTCAATATTCTTTATTTTTTTCGGTATTAAATTTTTCTATGAAAATAAAATAATCCATTAGTACTGACTTCTTTTTTTCCTATGAAATAATGCATATAATGTTGAAGTCTATAATGTTTTCGGAGAAATTCAGTACAAAACTGTTTGCCATCAAAAAAAAGAAGTCATAAAAAAATTAGCATTTGAAAACAATAATAAAAATAAACAAATAAAATAAAGAGTGCGCGAACACTAGAAAAACACACGAAAGAAATATCGAGATCTTCTGATTTTTATCATTAGTTTTGATTACTAATGCTCTCAAGAAACAAATGTAAAGTATGGTCGGATATCGGAATATTGCGTTTCTGCTCAAAATCCTAGGCTTAAGTGATATACAGAGTACTCAAAAACGGAGAGAAGATAAAACATGGAAAGAAGGAAAGAGAAGAATATAAGATATTAGGGAATGATGCCTAAAGTAAGTTAAGTGTATATCACATCGCATCACGAGTACAGCAGTTTTCCTCGTTTCTCATACATTTTTCGCATAAAGACACAAAAGCATGTGTCGTTTCCTTTAGAAACATAAATAGAGCGAAATAACTTATACACAAGAAACGATAATAAATAACTTATACACACACAGAGAGCGAAATAAGAAATGATAATAAATAACTTATACGCGCAAACCTTTGAGACAATCGTTTTGCAATAAGAAAGTTATGCCAAAACGAAAGATTATATACAGCATTTCACTCAATCAAACATCAATTGATCGAAAACAAACTGCGTGTGTAAACGTAAAAACTAGATCGACGTTCGAATTAAATACGCATTGCGTAGTCTATTATTCATCCGCCGAACATTCTCTCCACTCATATCCGTTTAAAATACGTTTTGAGTGCGAAAGAGAGTGAGTGAGTGAGTGAGTGAGTGTGAGAGAGAGGGAGAAGAATAAGAGCGCTTAAGGGCAACATTTAAGAGATTCGCCAAAAGGACCACCAAAGTTAAAAACGAAATATTTTCGCAAATAAAAGGATATAATGGTTTTTTTAAGTCGCAAACAAAATAAAAGCACAAAGAGAAAGGAGAAGAGAGAGCGAGAGAGTGTTTGTGTGTGAGTGGAGTGAAGGAAAGATAAAAGAAGATACACTGTAAAAGGTAAACGCAGCGATCTGTAAGAAGTTGCCAGTATTTAAGATATTTCTATTAACCGTTCAAGTGATACAAATATCTTTACGCTTTATCAATACATTTTCATGTATTCGTTTGATTTGTCAAAATATTTTTACATCAACAGTATATGACAACTCGAATATGCATAAAAAACGTGAGATAAGATTGAATGAGCGAAAAAATCCAAGAGTTAAGACATATCACAGTATACATAGAAGTAGTATATTTAGAAATAGATATTTATAAGTTTGGAGATTGAAATAAAAATATGGAATTGTTGGTTGCCATTCAACAAAACGTGTTTATTATACGCGTTTAAATCAAACTAACCGTCAAATTTTTGTGTGCGCGTCGTTAAAACATTTCGCATATCGTTAATCGCTTCTCTCAGCATACTATCAAACTGCGCTTTACTGCCATCAATAGCTCTCAGTTGCATGGCTTGAGCACTGCTCCCGTGTTTACCTATACATACGAATAATGAATATAATGAATACATATATGTATACAATCACTGATTATATTTAACAAAACTAATAGATACACACATTACACACGCATTCATACCTCTATAACGTTATTATCTCTACTGTAAACTACTATTTACACTATAAGTTATTTAAGTTATATGAATGTGAATATAATAATATTATATTTAATTATTAATTTGACATAAACTTACAATTAAATGCGATGATTGTGAACCAAATTGTGATCACAGTCACAGTTTTCGCGTACATTTCATATATCGTAATATTTAGTAATAACAATAATAGTCGAGAAAGAGAGGAGAGAGAGTGGAGAGAGCGTGAGAGAGAGAGTAGAGAGAAGTCTCTCTCACATCACAATTACATAGTTTAGTTGAGTGTTTAGTGCTTACAGTTTGCAATACAGTATGCGTTCATACAGTTTGCGTTAGCTTTCATTCATTCACAACACAACATAACACATAGCACAGCAACACAGAGCACACACAGCACATTGAGTGAGCGTACAGTCAGTGACTGGCTCTGCAGCGCTCGCAGTGCTGGCAGACTCTCTCATATGAGGTATGCATAGCTGAAGCAACCGGAGGAACATTCCTGAGTGACGACTCAATGACTATTCATCGCAATTGGTTGTACGCATACAAGTGTGAGTATGAGAGCATTGCGGCGAATCTGAATCGGCGTCACAATACAATGCATTGCTTTATTTTGCTTAATAAAGCGGTGAAAGTACAGTACACAGAACACCTGAATGTTTCGCACAACACGTTTTCGCTATTACTTTTATTTATTTCATTTTTAATTACTTAATTATTAGCCCAAACTATTTAAAACTAAAATTTTTGTTTATGCGGAAAAATAATTGCAAGAATTTGAGCATTAGTTATGCGCATAACACTTGAGCGCAACGATTTATGTTGCGTTTTGGACAGACATCGTGTTTACAATACGAGCATAATGTTATTCAAAAGCTTAATAATGTTAACTTAACTTTATATGGATTATGTGATAGCGCTCTGTGCTCTCTGTGTGCACTATTGTATGATTTAAGTTTGCGAGATATAAACAAACTGATATCACATTTAATTATCAGCCATTGTATGGTAAGGTAGTTCTTATGTAAAGAAAAAATTTCTCCTAAATGTTGATTTACTGGAAAAAAAGTTGAATAATAAGAGTACCATTTTTTATTGGCTGCTTTCATATTAAAATCAATTCAATTTCTGTTTTCTTTAATATATTTTTCCATTAATAAACAATTTTTTTATTGATAAAAGATGAATCAACCAAAGGATAATAATAATAAGGGCGCGGTTTTTATATGCTCCCTGAAAAATTGAATAGTTTAAGTGGAGTAATTTTATTCGAAATTAACTATACCTAAAAACATTTTAAATTTCTATTGGAGTTATTTAAAAACTATTACCCTCTCGAATTTAAAAAATTTAGAATAAAGCATTCCACTAAAGCACCTTTTGACCTGGACCTTGACCTTTTTGCATTATAGGTCTATAATTTATATGCTGATGTTGTTGCGAATAGAACTGTGATAAAATTTTTGGATTAATATTCCCAAACCTACTGCCGATTTTGAAGGAAGAAAAGTTCCAAAGAATGGGAAACCAGGTCAAGGAATGTCAGATACCAGTGAGTTGTTAGAAATGGATTAAAAATAGAGTGTAAACTTTTCCCTTTTTTATTATTATAAATATACATGAATAAATATTGTGAATGAAATGCTATTTTACTTTCAGTAAAATAAAAATTGTTTGTATTGCCTAAAATTTAATTAAAAGTTTCCGCATAGAAGTTTCCTAATACATGAGAGAGCGCTCGTATCAAAAAACTTTTATGAAAATAGTTGATAAAAACAAGTGTTATTTTAAATAATGTTTTCCTCCGTGTCCTGCATTTATAAACAAATGAACAAATTCTATAAATAACACTCACTGGCTGTTATTTGCTAAAGATTTCAAAGCGAACATTTAATTTCGATTGTGTTTCGGTCACGCAATTTAAGTATAAAATTTTACTGTAAAACATGTGTTTGAAAGTTAAATAAATACTTATCATTCAAACTATTTTAATTATTTTTGTTTATGTGAAATATCTATAAATTTTCCTCGAGATTGTTGTTACTTTGAATGTCAAGACCACTCCCGATAAAAAAATATTGAAATACGGAATTGTCAAGTTTTATTAGATCGCAATTCTTTAGTTTCTTGTCTCTTGTTTTAAACATTTTGTTGCATAGAAATATTTTATATTCAGTGTAATTTACTTCAAATACGCTGGGACTTTAAAAACTTTATGTAAGTATTGTATTATTTTTAAAAAATGAATTCTTAATTTATTTAATGTTAAAAATTTCATTCACATATGAATTTGTTGAAAATTTTAATGTATTTGGTCGCAACTTGTATCGATATTATTATCCTCCATACGATATAAGGCGCTTGTTTGTGCTGAACGATATATATTAATTATGAAAGATAATAAATTTTCATAAAATTAAATATTAATATAATTATGCAGTGATTGATGTAATCAGTGTAAGCGTAAATGACACTATAGATACGAAATACACGTATATTTAGATAGAAAATTACTAAACGTATGTTATTAATGCAAATAAACATAAATCACAGTGTGATTCGGAATTCTAATAAGTTTATTAAAATTTTAATATATTTACAAGTTCTTTAATAATAGTGTTCGATTATTAAATTTTAAACAAAATTATGAGACAAACTTATTTATTCAATTATTTGACTACTCATCGAGATTAAGAGCCACTGCGGGGGTCCGTAAGAACTGGTTAATAGGGTCATTTTAAGTCCTTGAAACAGCTTATTTGGTTTGCTTTGGACAATACAATACTGCGCTTTGAATTAACGCTTGAAATTTCCATTTTCCCACAAATATACAATAGTTGACGGTATAATTAACAACTTTGTACAATATTTATTTACGAACGAAATGCAAAGATTCAAAATAGAAAATGATAGCAAAACAGGATACAAATTTTAAATATATTTAAATTTTAAATTACACATTTCAAATTGGGATATTCTAATTCCAGGATAGGACTTACTCGGTGTCGTAATGCAGAAAACTGAAAACATTATAGAATGATAAAAGTAATATTATTAATTTTTAAAATGAACTAGAGTTTGATTAAAATTCAAATATATTTTTATTGCCAAAATAGAAATTAAATACTTTGAATTATATTTTTAACTATTTATTATTAATAGCAAAAAACAAAGAACAAGTTTCTTGATATCAAATATTATTATTAACATTAAGTTACATTATTAAACTTATTATTAAACTTAAAGTTATTTTTCAAGATCTGTTAAGCAATAATGCAGTTTTGAAATAAGTGTTTAAATTAGAATTGTTAATGTAATCGATTTACAAATAATTCTGAGAAAAGTATCCGAAAATATTCCAATTAAAAATTTAATTTTTATAATAGAATTCGAATAGAATATAAGAAAAAGTTATTATAGCCGAACACTGATTTCAATTTAACAAATATTTTTAGTTAAAAACATATATCACTTTTATTTTATTGTGTTGTGACAATTAAGTTATAAAAATGAAATAAATGAGTACACATCTTAAAGTTAACGAAAATATTTAATTCTTAAAAATTGTTAAATTATCGTTAATCAGTAGTTTAATTACCTTTAGGTAATTTAAGGTTGATTCAAGTTAACGATTCTTTCTTAAATTATATTTCATTAAAAAAATATTGTTAATTGATTTGCTAAATATAGTTAGTGGCGCTTCTAAATAATTTTAATTAAGATATGAATAAAATTGAAATTTTAATGAGTTTTTTAAATGAATATATTTTCTGAGTAGAAATTAACTAAATTAAAATTTTTTACATGAACTAGTTAAAATGATTTTGTCCTTAGCTTCAAATTGCTATTAATTATCGCTAAATGTTAAATGTGTAAAATGTTAATTTCATGATAAACAGCAATAATAAAAACATAGTAATAAATTTTTAGCGTAATTAGTTTAATTTAGTTAACTTAAAAATATAAAAATATTTTTAAAATGCCATTAAAATAAGTATTAAATTATCTATTTCGAGTAATTTTCATTTTCAATCTCTTACCTTGTTTTTATGCTATAAATACATAGCATTAAAAATTAAAATAAATTCTATTACATTCTTTCAATTTCATTTAACTGTGTGTTTAAACGTTAACCTAATGATAAAAATTGTATAATAATATATATTTTATTTTAATGTTTTAGAACAATATAATTAGGAATAAGTTATGTTTTATATTTCATTTCAAAAAAATCGATCGTAATTATAATCTTTAAATAACTAGATAAAAATAAAATTTAAAAATGATTCGTTTTAATTAATGCAAATTAAGAAAATTTTCAGGTGTTCTAACTTTTTTAATAAATAGATTGCATTTTGGGTTCTAATCCTTCAAAACTTTTATTTATATGTGATGTTTTTAAAATAATTTATTATTAAAACGAGCGTCTGATTTCTAATTTAATTACACTATAAGTTAAATTTTTGCTTTATTCCGGTTTCATACACTAAATTAGATACATATTCAAACTCGAATTTACTTTTTTTACGGTACAAACAGTTCAAGAATGAACTGACGCTCAAAATAGCGAGTGAAAGACGTGATCGAACACACGAATAATTTTTTTCTTTTGAAAAATGACTCTGAATCTCATATTTGCACATTTTTCTAGAGTTTAACAACGAGAATATTATTTATTAACACTATGATCTTATGCAGCATTTTTTTCCATACAAAGGGATATTTTCAAAATCAAACGCATATTTTAGACGTTACAAAATAAAAAAATTCTTTAGACAAAAAAATTGCATTTCATAACACGTATAGAATGCAATGCGATTAAACCGAAACATCCTTATTAACTAAATAACACAATGTCACGCATGTCTTCATTAAAGCTCATCAATTACACGCTAAATCTAAAGAATAGCAGCATTTATTCACCAAATTTTCGCTTTTCGACATTTGATTCTTGTACGCGAATCTCAAACCCCCATAAGTATTGGTCCTTGAATTCAGTTTACTCGTGAGATTGCAGTAAAAAACTTTTATCGATGTTTTGCAGTGAATAATCAATGCTATAGACATATAATATTTTAATTCGTCATTACTTAACGTAAATATTGAATGTAATTATTAGCAAAAATTAATTAATTACGCGTATAATAAAATGACACTGTTCTCGGTCAGTGCCGAACCATCAATAAAGATTAAAATAACCAGTTTATCAAATTGTAAAAAGTTTTATTTGAATCGTAAAAAAATAAAAACATTCAAAAAGTTATCCACACCAGCGATAGAATTTAAAAAATTAAAAATCTCGTCAAACAAGCTGTTGTAAAAAAGCCGGTTTAATGTTACCAAACACACCAAACATCACTGTTATGGCAGAGGCAGTAATCGCTTGATTTACTTTCAAATATCAAGTGTTTTGCGTTGTTTGTTCATTACTGTTACGATAAAAAAGAGCTAAACATAACACTAATATCGCTTGTATTACTGGTTCTCGCTATTGTATTGGCGAAGTAAAACATTTGCGAACTGCTGTCTAACAATATTTTCATTGAAAACTCTTAATACGTTTATTTCGTGATAAAACAGATGCTTAATATTATTTCACCAGTTCTTCACTATTAGTTTTTGAAATATGATGGAACTATAATATTTTTTAGGTTAGACAGCTTTATATATACTTTATTATACTTTCTCGGCGATCAAAAATAAAATCTAATTATAACATATAAATTATATTCTTTTACTGACAAACTAATTATATTGGAAAAAGAATGTTATCTTTATTTCGTTTTTAAATGCTTAGTTATTTTTATATAAACTTATTATACCACTCGTACATCTATATATAAATATATATACTCATTACGCTGAGTCGTTTAGCTTATCATTTATCAAATAAAACCGTACGTTAGAGGTGATGCACGAAGACTTATTAGTAGTTTTATTCGTTAACTACTAATTTATAATCAAATGCGAAAAAACTGTGTTCGCGTTCGTAACACTTGCTATCTGTTGTGTGATTTATAATCGTTAGCAATACTGAAATCGATTACGCAATTATTTAAATAAATTTTATAAATAATTTATTGATTAGTTGTTGTGATATTTCGCTTTTTGTTGTTGAAAAGCTAATTACTTTAGTTATTTGTGATAACAAACTTCGACGAGTGTGAGCTAAAACTTATTTCTCTCACATTTATCAGCAGAAAAACTGATGATTATGTCGGAAAATAACCATAACTCGATATCTAATGGCAATTCATTCAATTCAATGCAACTCTCGCCGAATGGAAACACATATTTATCGTCGCAAACATCGGCGCAAATACAGTCACCGTCAACAGCGACAACAACTGAAATGTCAGGCTATGTCAACCATACCACTCAACAACTGTCACTGTCGTCGTCGTCATCCTCTGCTTGCCTATTATCACCGCCGATGGCAAAGCCTAGAAAATATAGTCTACCACTGATATATCCCCATCAACAGTCTCCCAGCGAATATCTCGAGTCATCGATGCGAAGTTCGTCGTCAACACTATTAGCCAATATAGGAATCAATACTAATCGGAAGCGTTTATCGCAAGTGGGTATTGCTGTGAGTCATCATTTGTCGGCAACAATAGGTTGGAAACTGTTAGCGAGTCATAGCGAAATCGTTAGACAATCGAAGTGTCTTTGCGCGCGATTTATCAGGTTTAAGCTACGAAAGTGTGGTCTGTTTCATAAACGGCTAAACTTGCAAAAACTGAGAAGTATGTGCACTCTAACTGTCGATGCGAACACCAATCAAGTGGAAAGCGAATTGAGATATTTAACGCATCAATTAGAGAGATCGCACTCTAAAGTATTTTCAAGTGTTTTGAATAACATGCATATCCAGACATTTACGTCAGTGGCGAACGTGCAAAGTGTGCTACAAGTGATCGCTCAAGAATTGTTTCGCAATGACATCACGTGGGCTCGAATCGCGGCTTTTTATTCGGTTGTGGCAGCGCTTGCCATCGATTGCGTTCAAATCGGTCGTCCAGAGTATGTCACTAGCATTATCGATACGTTCACCACATTCATCGATCACGATATTGCGGGTATTCATTCATTCATTACTTATTTTCAATAATCATTTAATCAAACAGGGAATGCATACAGATTTTAGTTAAATTTTTTTGAAATTATGTTAAGTGTATGTACCCGTATCTGCGAAAATCTGAAAATAAACGACGGAATAATTTCTTCATTTTGATTGATAGGAAAATAATTATGATAATTATAGTAATTACCAGAAGAAACTGACGCAAAACTTTCGAATATTAGTTTTTTTAATAATTAAAATCTTATCTTTTGCTTATCTTTAATGCAATGATATTAAACTTACTATTATTGTTTTAACTGAAAATAATAACATCTTAAGAGATAAGCGAACATAACATTTTATTTTATATTTTTAATTGCAAATACCGGTATAATAGTAGTAATTAATTTCTGTTGTAACTAAGATATATAAAAAAGACTTAACTCAGTCGAGAAAACTTCTGTTTTGTTGGTTATATAATAATACTTGTTATTTCCATTAAGATTAATCTTAATTACTAATGGATAAAGAATTACAGTTAAAACAAGTGGGGCTTAAGCGTAGTTAATCCGTTCATTAGTCATTTATGAAAAAAACATGTTCAAAGAAATGATTAAAAATTTAAGTTCATAGCGAACCCGTAAAAGCGTCACTAAAGATAAGTTTTAATTATTATATTAACGAATTGTTGGGTTACGCTAAATATTTATGGCTGTCGTAAATGAATAATTGTTTTCCTCACGTTTCAATAGTTACTAAATGCGTATTCAGTAGACACTGATTTTTTTTATAATTTCAGTTTTATTATTAGATGTCATCATAATTTAAGCATCAAAGAAGCGTATAATTTAAGCATATTTATATTTGTAATGTATTTATCGTTTACGTATTTAGAATGGAATTTTTTAAATAAAAATATATTTTAAAAACGTAAAAGAGGTTAAAATATTTCCTATGAACTTTGTAAATATTTTTGAAGCTTTACGGATAAACGAACATTTAATACAATGTTAAATTAATTGTTTTTGCTAAATTAAACATGAATAATAAAATACATGAAATGAACAGAAAAATAAGAAGTACGGTACATTAGTTTATTATTTGTACCCAGAAATTACTTTTTTATTACAAATAATCCCAAACCATAACTAATAATTTATAGTACAATCAAAATAAAAATTTATATATTTTTAGACATAAAATAGTTTTACTTTAAAATATAAAACTGCACACATCAGCATTTACGGTATATATTATTTTTGTAGCATCAATGCAAAGGCGCACTAGAATTTTATGTTAAAAATACATTTTTATTTTTTTCTCACGTAATCTTATAAAGTACTGCATTATTTAAATTTAGCGATCATTAATCATTTTTTTTTGATCATAGGTTGGATCGCTCATCAGGGAGGATGGGTATGTGCTATGTGTTATGTATTATGTTTTATGTGTGACTTTATCTATTCATATTTTTTTCCAATAAAAATTGCATAACTCTGTACACTAATATACTATTTCTCTATTTTTAATTTCTTTAATCACTTTCGATTAAACAATAGGAAAAAAGTCTACCACTTTATAAAGTTAAGCAATTTTCTACGCTTTTAAGCATTTAACGAATTGCGCAAACATTTGCAAAAATCAAGTGTGTCTTAACTGTTTATACAGTAGTATGTTATGGAATATTTCTTTAAAAAATCCAGTTGTGTGTGCATCTGTCTGTGTAAATGCGTATAAATAATAATGCCATACATTTTGAATATGCTAAATATACACTGTATAAATATAAATAATTCCTTAATAGCGGAAAATAACATAAATTTTATTTGGTTGCGTATTAAACGAGCTTATTTTAATTAATATCTCTAACTGTTACGCAACTAACGAGTCTGCTATTTAATCAATAAAGTTTGATAAATTAAATTAAATTATTCTGTAATGTTATAACTTATAAGAGAATCGTGTATTTATTAAAAGCAAACATCAAAAACAAAATTGCAGCGCAATAACAAATATTGAAAATGAACTCAAAGTGTCAGTTCAGAAGTGTTAAACTTTTCATCCAATGTTTCATTTTACCATAACGTTACTGTACTGTACGGTATATTTGTATTTAATAAAAGAGTATTATGTATTCTAACGAAATTGTTTGTCAAGATAATACTAAAATTGCATATAAAACACCTACATTGAACTTATTAAAAATTAATCTCTACTTCCTTGTGTTTCGCAAGATTTTTTAGCTAACTTTTTATGAAAATAGTGGAGCTTATGGATTTATGTTTGCCTGTCTGTCTGTCCATCCAAACGTCTTTATGTTAACAAAGGTTAAGCTTGAAACTTTTGATCAAAATTTTTAAACTTAAAAGCTTAAATTAACTTATCAAAGTGAGCTATCTATGAATTTGTTGTTCTTGTTTACCTATTATATGTTTCTGCCTTCTTTAAAAAAATCGCTAATTTTAAGATTCAAACAATAAACAGTCTAATTAAACCTCAATTAAATTATAAAATTTGTAATTAAATCTTCTAAATCAGTCATTCGCCCCATAAATTAAGTCTATCGACATTTATGAAAAACCTTCAATTATCAACAATATTAAGGAAAAATGTATGAAAAAATATTAATAACCCTCTTGAGTCTATTCTTTATTACAGTATAAGTTATTTTTGAAGGTAATAAATAAAGTTATCATTTTTTTGTTCTATGGTGAACATGCTTATACAAATTACACTTATATATTGCGAAATAATAACTCATTTATTATCTATGCATGGATAGAATGCCAACTAATAAATCAAAATGTTAAGTATCTAATTGTAAAACTTCAGAAAAAATAAATTATGATAAACCCAACTGGAAATGTACAAAAGGAATATTTTTTTAAAACTGAATTTATGTATCATATAAATAGCTACTAGTTTTCATGAGGGAATTTTCATGGGATCATACATTATAATCCCAGAATAATGACGTGAAAGTAAAGTATTCGAGTGTGGAATCGCATTGATTTGAAAAATAGTAATTGCATAAACAGAATATTTGGATATTTTCTTAAATAATATGACACTTTTAAATGATTTGTGCCAAAAAATTCCCAACTTTTCATTTAAGACAAACCTCGCCTTTCTTAATACAAATGTCGTTTTCACTAACATTCTCCAGCGTATATTTTTTATAAGATAAATTACAGTTATATTTTTATCGGGTGTACAACTTATTTGTAATAAAATTAGAATGAATTATTCATAATTAGGAGTAAATTTAACGTTTAGCTGTTTGATGTAATTCCATTTATAGTGATTTGAAATTTGAAATTTAATTTTTATTCTTTCGTATTATTTATCATAAATCTTAACGAATAAAAATATTCGCTATTTCATCGATGATTTAATTTTAGAAGTCTTTAATCCTTTAATTATAATATTTAACCCTCCCATCACACAATTTTTGCAAAATCACGATTCAAGAATTTAGCAATAAATTACCAAGAGTTTGGTGATTTATTTTTACTAAGAATAAAAACTCTTTAAAATATGGTAAACATTTATTTTCTTCGAATATTTCTGTGTATTTTCTACACTGAAAGAAATATTCTCACGGTATAATAAATTCCTAATACGCTAATGTTTAAATTTATACCACTTGTCAAACTTATCTTTTTTATACGAACAAAATACTGACTGATGGCAATGCTAATTCACGGAAGCGCTATGATTTAAGTTATATGAGTAATATTATGGAGCATAACAATTCCGTTTGAAAAACATAATTGCATTGTTTTGCGCATTAAATTATAAATTAATTCTCAATTTTTTTATATGTTGTATGTCCAAAATGTTATCACTTCTTCAGTTAAAATAGACTTAAATGATAAGTAATAACCAGCATCCGGATAATATGCACGAAAAAACCAAAGAAATATGCATGCATTTATGCACTTAAAAACTCTATTATATGCA
>JAQGAW010000128.1:0-42301 GCA_034698025.1 Phthiracarus crinitus
AAATCGATTATTTTATAGATTTTTATTTCAATTTATCGAAATAGAAATAAAATACTTTGTAAAAATTTTTAAAAATAAATAATAAAAATAAAATAGTTTAAAATTAATTTTTAAAATAGAAATAGAAATAAAATAGTTTTAGAAAAATTTTGAAAGTAAAAATAAAAATAAAATAGTTTAAAAAATATTTTGGAAATAGAAATAAAAATAAAATACAACGAATAAATTGCAATCGGCACAACACTATTCAATGGTAACTTTCATTTGAAAAGTTTGATTGCGACCTAAAACTATCTAAACTTAAAAGTAAAGTCAGATATTATAACGGATTACCGATCTCGATTTAAATTTTTACTCCAAAATAAATTTTAAAATAAATTTTAGTTTGAAAAAATAATAAAATTTAATTTAATAAAAGTATTAATAAAAAATTTTTAACAATAAATAAAACCAATAACTTAATAAATTATTTTTTAAGTGTGAATTTTTTTAATTTTTTATTATAATTACAGTATTTAAAAATTAACATGAAAATTATATTATTATTAAAATATAACTACAATGGAGGTAAAGTTTAAATTTAAATTAGTGTTGTATGCCTTTTTGAAATCAAATTTTAAAAAATTAAAATTAATTGCCTATTTTGTTTAATTAATCAAAATAGAATTTACTAATGAAAATATAATCAAAATACAATCAAAATTATTTCAAACTGCTAAATACAATCAAATTACAATTCAAATATTGAATACAACACTAATTTGAATATATATATAAAATATTAATGAGATTTAATGTTAAAAAGATTAAAGAAACATATATTATTTTAAATTTAAATTTTCTTTTAATTGGTCAAAGTTAAAATTTTTCTATGTTAGGAAGATATAAATTATAAATAAATACTTATAAATAAAAGCTTTATTTTGCATAATAAAAATAAACTCTATGTTAGCTTATTCTAAGTTATTTTCATATTTCAAATTTACAAAATAATTAAAAGTTTTCAAAAATATGAAATCAAAATATAATATCAAAGTTAATATTAAAGTTATAAATTTTATCCAAAAATATTATGTAAAATATACTAAAATTTTAATTATTATTCTTACCAATTTTAATAAGAATATTCTTTGAAATGATATTAAATTTATTAATTAAAAATTTTTAACAGCTTTATGAAGAATAATAAAATATTAATTATCTAATCATAAATTTTATTTCTTACTTTATTTACAATTATATTCATTTTAAACAATATAAAAACTAAGAAAGTTGTAAGTAAAAATTATTAATGAATTTTGTTTAAAATTTATTGAGAAGTATGTTATCTATGGATTTGCTAAATACGTCCGTTATCATTTGCGCAAAAATTAATTTATAAGAGATTTTCCTAGTATAGTATCAAGTTTTAAAAACTAAATCGTTTTATAAATTATTTCAATTTCAAATAATAGAAATAAAAATGCATTTAATTTTTTAAAAAAATATAAAAAAATCGAAATAGAAATGTAATATAAATTAAAAATTTCAATAAACAAACATTAAAATGCAATTGAAATGAAAAATAATTATTCATTTATGAGCATTAAATCACTGTTATATCAAAGTGATCTCTGATGTAAAAAATCACTTACTCGATAATAATTTTTATAGATTTAAAGATAAATATTGAATAACAACATAAAAAGGACATATTATCTTTGCTGAGATTACTTTTTAAAACTTTTTAATTTCGATATACTTAACAAATTATATATATACTATTCTTACACAATTCTAAATTAGTATTAATAAATAGATCGGGATTGTCTAAATTGTTAAACAGAAAAGGAAAAAGTGTGAAAAATAAATATACGAGCTCGAATTAAAATTATTTAATATAATTATTTAAAAGCAAAAGAAATTCCGGCACAAGAAGCAATTTTCTTTTATATTATCAATTGATCTTTTACGGTGAAGTCTTGCTTATTTATCATAAACGTATTTATTATTACTAAAGAAAAAAAACAGTAAAATCTTAAAGAGAACAGAGAGTTGAATAGTGAATCGCAACATATTTACCAAAAAGGTGATTTAAATTTCTACACATTGTTGCATGACTCATTGATAAATATATGTTTATCATACTTTTGTGCTAAAAATAATAAATTATTAAAGCTGCCAAATAAAAATAAGCAAGAGTATGAACATACATAATGATCACTAGTGTATATCTTTTTGTAATCAATTCTTTGTTTAACAGCTCTTGATTGCTTTACACCTTTTTTGTTTATCACTTTCAGCTGTTACACAAATTATTGTTTACTTAATTTAAATAATTAATAACGAAATGTTGCTTATTATTATTGTTTTGTATCATAATTACAAAAATAAATTTGTAAAGATATTATTTGTGCTAAATTATAGTTAAATTATAATTAAATGATACGTTTAACGGTTAATCATTAACCAAATAAATTTTATATTTGAATATTGTATTTTTTGTTGCTCTTCTTAAAAACTATTTATCATTTAATAATTTATTAGAAAATTAAGCTAAAAATTGCTTATTATAATTGTTATTTTTAATATTAATTAATATAACTAAACTAAATAAATTGAATTTTGATTTCTTAATTTATAAATGAAAATTTTAGATTTGTTTATTGAAATATTATTATTATATTTAAATTTAAAATATTTATAATTTTTGTCATAAAAATTGAATATTTAATAATAAATCCAAATTTGAGTTTTCAACGGAATATTTTGTTGCATATAAAAGTATATTTTTTCAAAAATGCAGTTTTTTATATCAATTTATTATATTAAATCAATAATTTCTTAACTAAGAATAAGTTAATATTATAAGTAACCTATAATATGAATATATTTAGTGTCTTTTACATTAATTAATTATCTGGTAATTTTTTTGAGAAAATAAATTTCTTGGAAATTATCTGAGAATAAAACATTCCGGGAAATTTTCTGAGAAATTATTTCATCGAAATTATCTTAGAAATATGATTTCCTGGAAAATATCTGAGAAAAGAATTTTCTTGAAAATTATATTAGAAAAAACATCTAAGAAAAATTAAGCGTGCTGGCCCTTTTGGGCCACCGTACAAAACTATTGTATCCATAGCCTATAATTCATGAAGTGTAACAGGTGTAGCTAATGGAGTGAGTGGCCACATGACGGATGGTTACTAGGCTTAAGCTTTTGACATGTGTTACATGATTTGATATGTTATTTAACAATTAACCACCATAATATTTGCTTGACCAACTGTATGAAACGGAGTATTGTTTCCACTAACAATTGATGGACCAGAATATTTCTTTATCGTACACTTTATTTCTTTTGCAATATCCTCATTCAAAATCGAAATAGCTGAGCCTGTGTCTATCATTTCTATCACAGGATATCCGCTGTAACTCATATCCGTATATTTCAAATCATCGCAAATAACAGAGGAGCTTATCTTTCGATTCGAATTAATAGACTTTGAGTTTGTTTCATTACTAAATTCACGTGCATTACTAATTTCATTTCTACAAAATTAAGCGATATATCCAAGAGCTCAGCAGTTAAAATATTTCAGTTGTCTTCGTCGGACATTCTTCGATCCAATAGCTTGCAAAGTGCCCCCTTATCAGCTATATAATTTGTTGATAGCTCACCTTTAACTTGCACTCTCTTCCTCAATTCGTCTTTTAGATACTTTCGATAGTTCGATTGTAGAAAGTGCTCCTTAAATGCCTCAATGAGCTTATCTTACGTCATATTGATATCTTCACAGAAAGCTCGATACCAATTCTTTGCCGTTGCTGTATGGAAACCTGGCAGCCGTTCAACTTTGGTGGTGTCATTCCACTTGTTTAACTTTGCTAAATAAGCGAAATCTTCTATCCATGAAATGACATCTTGACGAGGATCTCCGCTGAATAGCTCGATTCGAATCTTTAAATTCTAGCACAATTCTCCACATGTATCTACTTGATGATTACTGGTTGATGTTCCCTCTCCAGTTTCCACCACGAAATTATTTTCTATTTCCATCCTACCGCGATTTCTTTTCAAGATATCCGGCGGATAGCAATGGAACTTTTTTCAAATTGAATTAAGAAATACTCGGTGGAACCTTCAAAATGTCACGAACAAACTGTTCTCAAGTTCTTTTAAATAAAATATTAATTTATTAAAATAAAAGAAGGTTTACATAATATTGTGGCCAAATATGGCGCCGACATTATTCTAATTAAATACAAAGTTAGTCTGACTGCACACTATAACGCCGTAACCAGTAATGCCGTACTGCTGACCGATCTGCTGCTTATACACGTTATAATGCAATGCGAAACTAGAACGTGTACGACAGTGTCGCCCTCTATTGAGCTCGTGAGGAGCTCTCATTACAATATCATTATATTTAAACGACAATTATTAGGTATTAGCACTAAAAGTTTTTTCCAAAAATTTCTTTATAAAATTTTTTTATGAAGAAAGATTAAATTCAAGAAAAGAACGTCGAAAAAATCAACGAAATTGAAAGATAATTATTTGAATATTTGTTCAAAATTGTAAAAATTGTTTATCACAAATTTTGAAAAACTATTAAAATTTTCAAAATTTGCAATTTTTGGTCCTAGAATATTTAAAATTTTTGTTAGGGGTTGTCCAACTTTTAGTAGATTTAATGGTAGATGATTACAACTCAAACTCCTTCTGGGATACCCAGATTTATCGTGGAAAATGAAGAACAAGAAACATTAAAGATAAACTGAAACACTATTCTAGCGGTGCTGCTCAATTATTTACAAAATCCTAATATTTTTGCCACTCACGTTTAAAATCTCAAATGGTTATTAAGTTGTAATAAAATGAATTGGAACTGTACTACATATCTCTGTTCTCATTGCTGTTAATATCTGTTTTCAAATCAAAACAAGTTTTTTGAACTTTACTTACATAAGAATATACGGAAATCGTAACAAAAACTTTATTTATGCACAAATTTTTCTAAATTTTTATAAAAATTTACATATTCATTAGGAATTAATTTTAACATTTTTAAAATTGACTGGTATTTAGTTTACGAAATACCAATAGGTTTTAATTGTTTTTGAACACTAATTAAATAATCATTCGATAAAGATTTTAAAGTTTTTAAATTTAAAAGTGAGTATTCAATAAAATCAGAATTGAAATTAGTTTTAATGAAAACATTGAAGGAATTTTTTCGAACTTGAAATTCTTTCACATCACTAATCAAAAAAAGGTTTTTTACCAGTTTTTGATTTATCGTTGAATTGAAATATATCACTGAATTTTATTTTTTGCACAAACATATTTTTTCTTGATGTTTCGATGATTTTAATACAATGTTTTGGTGAATAAATATTAATTTCACTTTTATATTTTTGGCTAATAATTCCGTGAACAGAATCACAACTCATAAATGTGTGACCTGTTTCCAGAAACTTTAAAGTTATTTTTTCATTTTTAATTGACGAGTCATTTATAATAAGAATTAAGTTAGAAAATAAAAGGAAACTTTTATTCTCCTTAAAACAATTGTCACTCCAAATAATTATTTCCGATGCATTTTTACAATAATCTAATGTTAAAAACTTTAATAGAATAGATGTGTGCTCTTTAGATGTGTTTCCTAAATGTGCGTCATTACCGATTAAACAAAAAACGTTTCCGTTTTTTCCCAGTTCACAAAAAGTTTGATTAGTTACACCTATTTTAGGACCAAAATAATTTTCAGTACCTAATGGTAAAACAGGAACAGAAAATATTTTTTGCGCATCACTCGAAACTAAAACAATGTTTTTGTCTTTGCAATATTCGATATCATTATGCATAAAATTTCGAGCTGTGTTAAAATTTTCTGCATGTTTCTCATTGTTCTCACATATCTCACAAATACAATTTTCAATAGTTAATTGATGTAAATCATAAATATAGCACTTCGAACACTGATCTTGAATCGGTTGTGCAAAACCGATATTTAAATTTTTTCTGAATTCGTTGAAATAGTTATAATTGCAAATTTCCGATCTGTTATCATTTAAATTATTTATATTAACAGAGTTACCAAAATATCGTTCTTCAAAATTATTTTGTAATGCAAATTCTTTATACAATTTAAATGAATTCATTTTATATTTGCTTAATATATATCTTTTATTTGGACAGTCATTAAGTCTATAATGCGATTTTTCAGGTTTAAACGACTCAATGAAATTTTTAATTTTTAAATCAAAATCAGAAGTATGTTTTTTCCAATGCTGTTTTTGATTTTTTGGAGAATTGTTATTTTCCAAAAAATATTTTATAGAATTCACTGTTTTATAATTTAACACTTTAAGAAAAAATGTTTTGCACACTGTTTTGTTGTCTAATAAATATTTCCAATGATTCGATTTATGCGAAACATTTCTCAATATAAAAGTTTTTTTCTGTTCGATGTTCATATTTAAATAATCAAATTTAATTTGATTCTGTCTTTCATTATCAATTATTGAGTTACAATGAAAAAAACATCTTTTTGTACAATTATCTTCTATAAATTCACTAAAACTCCTAAAAAAGTATCATATTTTAAAAACAAGTTATCTGTTACTAAAAATGTATGCACTTAAAGGCTTTTTACAAAAAAGTGGTTTTTCTTAATAATTATCATTTTCTAATCTAATTTTGATAAATCTGAAGATGTTATGACAATTAATAACTAATTATCATATAGAATCAGATGAGTGGTAAACAGAACTTTAAACACCTCTAACTGAAGAAGCGTTGACCATATATGCTTAAGAACTTGATTTTTCAATTCTACTCATTATTACCTTTCAGAATATGTATATATCAATATTTGTTCCACTGGAACCGTTAAGGTGATAGTTGGAACCGATTTCGATATATACTTTTTTGAATGGTAATAACGAGTAGAATTGTAAAATCAAGTTCTTAAGCATATTTAATAAGCGCTTCTTAAGTTAATAAATGGTTAAATTTAATAATTTTATTGATAATTATAACCATAGTTATGATAATTTACATCAAACTAACATTTTGTTGAATTTTTGTTAAACCGTTTTATTTTAAATTTAATTGCACAACAATTAAGAATAAACAATTTAAGTAATCAATTAAAAACATTAAACAATACACATAAACGAAACAAAACAAACTTTGCCGCTAAATATTATAGTTGACTGACAAGTTTTTACAATTCATAATATGAATTCGTTTCGCGCAATTACCTATTATTGTTTACTTTAAAGTATTGCACGCATTCGCAGCCATTAACAGCTATGAGAACAGAGATATGTAGTATAGTATGTCATAGTTTAAATCTCAATCCATGACTAAGTGAACATTCTATTAAATTATTTATAAAAATTATATTGTAATCGTTTTTATTAAGAGAAATATAGTAAAACATTTTAAAATTGGGTTTAATCTGTTTATTGTTACAGTTTTTTATTTGTTTATTTGATTTATTTAACTATTTTAATCCAATTATAGTAAAAAATAAAATTAAAAATATTAACATAAAGCCATATTTAACTTTTAATATTTGTAGATTTTTTTAAATCAGAAACTTTGATATTAATATTACATTATATGGTATAAAATATTAAAATTTTAATGTTAATTAAAGCACTGTAAAATACCATTCAGTTTGTAAAATCAAATATATACTAAAATAATGAAATAATGTTGATATCAAACACTTTATAAAATACATACATTAATTAAAATTAACAGGGTTTCCCAAGGGGGGTCTAGCCCCCGTATACCCCTCCCCGAAGATTGAAAAAGTCGACCCCCCTACCCAAAATTTTGAGATTTCAAGGACAAAAAAAATTTTAAAATTTTTTTTGTCGTATTGTAAAAAATTGTGCATCAAATCCGATGAGTTTTTTGACCCCCTTAAATTTTGGTCAATTTTTAAAAAAATTTATCGTTTAAATTCGTTGTGTTTTTTTGTGGGGGCGTGGTTTAGGCTTTTGACGGAAAATTTTTTTGGCCGATGGCAAAAATATTGTCCGCTAAATTCGGTGAGTTTGACCCCCCCTACAATTTAAAAAAAAGTCGAAAGGACACCCCTCCAGACCTACTATATTTAGTTTAAGTGTAAATTTTTTTATTTCTTTAATTTTTAGTTATATTGATAGTTTATAAATCTTTAATATTAAATGAGAGAATTCGGTTTTATAATAAATGAAACCGTTGAGAGCTTTAATGATATAATAAAAATTGGCGCTATTTGATGATTGCCTCACTTTTTATTAGAAGTTAATGTACAACTGTTGTTCACATAACAATTATAACTTTAAGATATATTGACCAACAATTTTTTAATTTAACTAATTATTGAATTAATAAATTAACGAAGAGATTACGCATAAATTTTAAATATTTAAAGCACTGTTATTAAATAACGTAAGAAATAACGTAAGAAATAACGTAAGAAATAACGTAAGTTATGTAATAATTGATTGAAAAAGTTTACATTTGATAGCATTTGTGGTATTTGTCTGTATGTGTGTGTGTGTAATGTGTATGTCTGTCTCTGTCTGTGTTTCTCATCGTTTATAGTTATTTACATCGCATTCGCAGATCTGACTAAATATGTAAGTGTTTAACCAATTTATTATTAGTTTAGAAATGTTTTCAAATATAATTAAATTAAATGACGTATTAATGGTTGGCATTAACATAAGATTAATAAACTTATAGTTTATAATTGAATACAAGTTTCAATGTTGGGATCAATGGCCGCGTTTTGTGTCATATTTTCAATTATTATTATTCAATACAACGTCACTTTTTTCATGTTATTTTAAATATCCATATTATATATGATATTAAAGTAAGCGATATTTTAAATATAGTAATACTGAATACTGCTATAATGGATGACAACAACGCAGCACTTCTTTCCGATACGAAAAAGATTGTGAAATCAATAATAATTCCGTATCAAAATGGCATTAAAATGAGACAATTATGCAATGATTTTTACGAAATGGAGGGTTAGTTTGTTTATTTGTTTTTCAAATTAAATTTAAAACTAAATATGAATGGTTAGGCAAACACGTGCCGTATCAGCAATTGGGATACAATTCATTGACTGATTTTCTCAAATCGATTCCGGATGTGTTGCGAATGCGTGGTTCGGCATACGATCCGCACAATGTCATCATATATCCTGTCGCCGATGAATCGACGCGACATATGCTTAAGATGGTTGCGTCGCAGAAGAAGCAGCCGAAAAAGCGCAATGAATTGCCAACTCGTACATTGAGATTTGCCACCAGAACTCGACACTTAGATATGGCTAATTTGATTATCTCTAAAGAAAGGGTCCAACAAACGCAAACCCAAACCCAAACGCAACCACAAGCCAATGGAGAAACAATGATCAATAACATCGAATCGGTAACAACGAAACTAATAATTGATGAACCATTTAATCTAATTATCATAAATGATGAAATATAAATTTTATTCAGATATTGTCTGAAAATAAGTTGACGCCATGGTTCTCAACCGGTCTTCAGGACGAATATTATAACCGCTTTAAGCAACGTTTGCCTCCAAATTGGATCGATTCGATTAAACAGATTCCTCGTTTCGAAGTTTCAGAGTAATATATTTTTATAAACAATATTTGATATATTTTTATTCAAATAAAAATAAGTTTGTTATATTGATTTATTAATTTGATTATTCGTAGAATAACGGCATCGAATGGCACTAAAGTATTGATCGCTTTGAAATTAGAGATAAAAAAGCGTAATTCTGTGTCGTCTTCGTGTTCGTCGCCAAATGCCGATGAAATGATTTCGAACGGCATTCAAGTATTGCCGAACTTAATTCAATTACCAAACACTGAAACATTGGATGTGATTATATCGAATCCTGTCAATACTAGTGAAATATATCTGCGATTAATTGACACTTCGGTCAGTTTTTGTTTAATTTTATTTAATGGTATTTTGTGTTTAATGATTATTCAATATTTTGATTAATAGGATGATTATGCTCAACTTATGCATGAAATGCGTATTCATTATCAAAGTAAATCAATTGCCGTAAAACAAGTGATTGAGGGAAGAATATATGTCACACATTATGCTGATGGAGGCATATTCAGAGTAATGGCTAAATCGCAAAATAGAGACACTGTATGTTTATATTGCTTAAGACATGTTAACAAATATAAATCAATCTTTTCTAATACAGGTTAAGTGTTTTTTTGTTGATGAGGGAGATGTTTACGAAGTAAATCAGAGTAATTTGTACGAAATTGAAACTCGATTTCTCAAACTACCGTTTCAAGCGTTTTGCTGTAGTTTGAGTGAAATCGAACATTTCAATACAAGTTCAATCGCAACATCGAAATTAGTATCAGTTGTCTATGCATTAGAAGAGCCGGTGTTTGTTTGCAAACCTGTGTCGCGTGAAAATCCCATTTCGATTACGCTTTACGACGTCGCAGGCGATTATGACCGAGATATTAATGCAGAAATAATCAGTTATATGCAAACTCACGCTTTCGACGATATATTGACTGTTGTCAACTCTCAGTGTCAAGTATATGTGTCTTATTGTACGGCTAATGGCGATATTTATGCTCAAATTGAACACCCATTCTATCAAAAATACGAAAGTTTGAAAGAAAAGGCTAATGAAATATGCGATATTTCGATTTCTGTGCCTAAAGAAGACTCTTTGCGTGAAGAATTGGATAAAACGACAAAAAGCTATTATTACGCAAAATGTGATGGCGAATGGTTTCGCTGTTTAATTATAAAAATAAAGAGCGAAAGCGAAATTGTTGTGCATTTCGTTGATTTTGGAGACGTAAAAGTTGTACCGCTTTCTGACATTCGTTCACTTGAATTAGATATCGATCCACTAAAAACGATTCCATACCTTTCTGTAAAGGTTCGCTTAAATTGCGATGTTGTTTGGTCTGATAGCGTTACACAATCATTCATGAATCTGATGCAGTCTGATCTGCAAACTATGAAAGTGGTTGAAGCCGTCAATTTGGATAGAAATGCGGCGATTGTCGAGTTATGGGATGATTCGACGTTAATTAGTGAGAAATTAACATTTAATAACAATAACTCAAATAATATCTCTAACGGTGATTCACAAACGCTTAAGCCGTTTCAAAATGACAAAATTGGTGCCTTTAATGTTGTGCCCAATGACGCCATCGAGGATGACGTGATAACTGGCGGAAAAGATATTCCTAAGCCTAAACTGCCTAAAATTAATCCAAATCCACTCGATAGTGAAGACTTTTTCGATGTGGTTGTGTTACGTGCCGCTACTCCTTATAACTTTATAGTCGTTCCGCACGACAATATTCATTTGGAAGATTCAGAGTTCTTTAAGCTGAACAAAAACATGTTTGAATTTTACGAGAAAGAAGAAAATCGAATTGATTTGCCTCAACCTATTCTCAAAAAGAACATTCATGTCGCAGGCAAATATGAATCGAATTGGAATCGAATTAAGATTATAGAATTTCATAGTCATCATCCTCTTATGGTTTTTGCTCTTCGTATTGATTTCGGAGACATTCAGCTTTTTGACATAAAAGATATTCAGCCATTGTATAACGAATTTCGTCAAATTCCAATACAAGCAATCGCTGCTACTCTCGCAAGTAATTTATAAGCTTATAATTAACTTATCGTATTGTATAAGACAAACATATTCACTTGTTTTGGTTTTTTAGCTGTTGAACCCAAAAATTTGGAATGGGATCAAATGGCATGTTTTGAATTCAGTCGAATGGTTAAAAATAAGCCATTTGTAGCTATTGTTCATGATATCAAAAGGAGTAATGGTGAGCCACTACTTATGTTATCGCTTTACGATACTTCTGGTGAAAACGACGTTTCAATCGATAATTGTTTGATTGAAAGAGAATTGGCTCAAAGAAGAAAGAGTTTGAGTTCAATACCAATTAATAATAGTCATTAAATTACAATTAAAAATGTGATATTTTTTCTTATTACCGTAACGTATAAAAATTTAGTCAATAATTTTGATGTTTAGATAAATATCTTTAAACGAAATTTTTGTTTGCCATTTGTTTTAAATATATTTTCTCATATTTCATAATTCAGTGTCATTTTCTATAATTTTTACGTTTTAATTTCCATTTGAAATCAGACTTATTTTCAGTTAAATAATCATAATGTATATCAAGATATTGTTTATTCAAAATATTATTTTGTTAATAAGAATATATTGGATTGTATTCGAGTTTTTTGTACAAAAGATTAATAAAGATCTGGTTTTCTACAAATTATAAAATTTTACAAAACAGTTTATGTTAAGCTATAGTTAGCTTATCCGCCAGTGATTGGCGGAATTATGGCTAAAATATCGCGTTCATTAAGAGTTATCGGTGTGTCGTCCATAACATATTCTTCATTGATAGCTAAAGCCAACACTGGTATTAAGTTTGAAAGTGAATCAGACGTGTGTTCGCATATATGTTTAATAAGCGCGTGTTTATTAGTCCATAATTTACTTATCGTTACACTCATCTCGTGTTGTCCCACAATCTCTTTGGCGGACGCGAAGAACAACAAATTCACATTTACTGACATTTGGGTTTTGCATCGGTTTGTAATGATTGATGAGCGCATGCGCATTGTGTCGAAGCCATAGCGCATTGCGATTACTATTAGTGTTAGTGTTAGTGTACGTACAGTACAATAAGATAACACTAATATCATTACAGTGAGTTTGAAAGCGTTTCATCAGTTTAGTTGTATTGAATCCATCGATTGATTGCATAACATTATCGCACGTCAATGTCTTCGAGCGGCAACAGTCCAAATCACAGATTTTCGGGAACAGCGGACACGTTCTACGATCCAGAGTTCACGGTTGACATATCGAATCGCATGCGAGTTCCCGACAGAATACAAGTGGTCGAGAATGGGTTCGACGATCCGGCGATCATTGCCGCGAAGAAGCAGAGCTATGCGAGCGAAGATAAGCTGAATTGGATGCACGTTCCCGACAGGATTCTGGTGATCGGAAATGACAGTCACATCGCAACCAGAGAACCGCTTCCAGAATTGAAATTAGAAAACTCGATTCTTGGCGACACTAATACTATGGAACCGTTGATACAACTGGAAGCTCCGCCACGAACTATAACTCTTAATGAGCATAAATATCCGTCCATTGACGACATAAATGATACACAGGTTAGTAATGCGCAGAATAATAAAACCAGTGCTAATGTAAACAAGAAGAACAGAAATATTGCGCTTTCGTGTGTCGACGAAGACGTTGTAGTCATGTATGTAACTATTATTATCACTTACTAATGATTTAATATAAAAATTTAAATTCAATGAATAATTAGCGGAAATTCGACTAAAGATGTTCAGCCATCTCCTGATTATCAAACCTTTTACGCGAGTAATGTCAGTTTGAATGATAACAACGACGACACGGTGTTATTGCGCCGACAATTGACGTCTTTGTCGAAACGTATTGCTGCGGTTGAGGTGGAAAACCAGAATCGACATCAACGAGAAGTAGTGATCTATACATTTGGTGTGATTTATTTTATTATCAAAGGCTTGTATTGGCTTCAACGGCGCGTTTAGTTTTAACTCTTAATTTTTTATTTACTTTAATGTTTGAAAATAGTTATGTACGACTAGAATAGTACTTGTTTTATAAATTCCGTTTGATTTATTCTTAACAATTAAAATATTTCATTTGTAATTTGTTTGCACTTAACAGTTACACATATTTGTTGCCTTATGTGTACAAAAAATTTATTGTAAAATAGTTATCATTCAATGCAATAAACTTTTCACATCGATATTAACTATTCTGTATAATTAAAAAATAAAATTAACTTTTAAATATAAAATGAGTGACCAATGCTACCGGTTTTCCTCAGTTTTACGACACGAGGGATGAAATTTTCAAAATTTTAAAATTTATCGTTTTACATGTTATTTACTGCGAAGTAACACCAACTTGGAAATAAAAATTTTAGCACTATTTTTTTGAGTTTGTCGAATATTTGGAAAAATTTGCTAAATTTAAGTGAAAACAAACGGCATTTTTAAAGAGAGTGGACTTTCTATAACCGGTAACATTTTAGTAGCTTAAAGAAAACTTAATCAAAAATTTTACTAGTCCTTAAGTCAAGTCCTTAAGCTCAGGTAAGATATCAAATCCCTTTTTAATATTAATATATGGTAACAAATAAAGTCCTTTCATTAATAGCTTATTCAGTATATGGATACATATGGTCAGGCACTTACTGTATGGTCAAATACAAAAGCTCGATATTTCAAAAAAATGTCAACTAAATAATTTAAAAAATTAAGAAATTGGTACAAATTTAGCAAAAAAATCATTTTACACTAATGGGTAACTAAACACAGACATGTCACTAAAACTGAGGTAACGTTAAACCGAATATTTTAAATGTTAAAATAGTCACTTTATTGAGTTTTGGAAAAATATTTTACTTATGATGTTTTTTCAAAATATTTTCAATTTGATTGTCATAAATGTTATTTAAATCGTCCGCATTTTGATTTGCATCGATTACTAAAACAGGCGCTGGAATCGCAAACTTTTCACCAGTAATGAGCCATTGTTCGTGAAGATCATGCAATCGCTTGAGATAATCGAGTGAAATATGTTTTTCACCAGTTCTGTTGCGCGTAAGCACTCTTTCATAAACCACTTCAGGCGTTGTGCGCAAATAAATAATTAAATCGACGCCTATATTCTCATTTTGGACGATATAACGAAACCATTCGTCTAACACTAAATACTCTTCTTTTCTCAAACATCCACTTCTGTAAAGATTTTCGACAAAACAATATCTCACAGCGAATAGCGATCTTTCCATTATTTTAATTTCAATATCTTTATTAATTGGTGGCATTTTATGCAACTCAAGAGTAGTTAATATGACATAAGAGTGAAAAGCAAAACCCCATCGATTAATATCATCGCAAAGTAATTGAAACAAATTAACGCCTCTTATGTTACGCCATTTTTCGATTGGTTCCAAAAACAGTTGCGTTTTATTTTGTTTTGTATCATCCGTTTTATTGAGAAAATGATTTAAAAACGTTGTTTTACCGCTTCCAGTATTTCCTTCAACAACTATTGTTGTGTAATATTTTTTGTTAATATAGTTATTTAAAGTTTGGAATTTTTTCGGAAATTTATGTGTAATAGTATTACAGTTTAGTTTCAGTGATAAACTTTTTAATAAGCTTCGCATTGACATGTTTTCATGATTTTCGCAAAATTTTTCAAAATTAAAGCAATAATTATTCTAAAATTAATCTAATATTAACACCAAAAACTAAATAACAATAAAAATTTAGTGGTTTGGAAGGTTTGCGAACATTTATTATAACAAAAAAATGATTGAATAGTTTGCGTACACATGATAAATAGATGTCACCACATGATTGTTAAGCGTAAATGTATTTACGTTCATATATCATATCATACTGTTATGTAAATCTAATACCTATATACGTATCAGATCAACAATGGCTTACTTCGCTCAAAATATTCGTCAATTATCTCCAAAATTATTAACTATTGAAAGGTATTTTTTATTTATTAAGCATATTTTATGTCACTATTTTGATATTAAACTTGCTTTTAATTTTAAATTAAAATGTTGTTTAGACGCATCGAAATACGAAGAACGATATCATTTTGGGAACAATTGGCTGCGAAGTACCGAAAAATACGATATGGCTCTTCAAGACCGCGACCGCTACCGAAACGTGACATTGTGTTCGAAGAGATGTGGAGAGTTCAGCCTGAATTGGTTCCGTACGAGAAGAGACTTCTCGCCAAAGAAGATTATATGAGAAAAAAGTCTCACGACATGCATATCGAAAAGAATAAGAAAATGAGAAAATTGATGCAAAAAGTAAGTGCTGGAAGGTTTGGATACAGTGACTTCGAGAACACGTGGTAATACATACACTGTACTGTAACATAGAGTACTATGTTATCGATATTTAGTTTTTATTAGCAAAACTAAATTGTAATCTTATTGAAGTTTTCCTGTAAATAATTTAGTGTACCGTATATTTGCTGTTAATTATAATCGAATTTATTGAAAACGGAAAAATTAAAAGTAATTATCTTTATTTAATGTTAATTAAAATAAAATTCTGTTTAATACGGTTTGGTATTCTATTATAGAATATTAGATATGGTAGGTATTCAGTGTCTAAACTAAACTATATTTTCAATTAAACCATTGTTCACATTTAAAGCTGATATGAGCTGTCAATTAAAAACTTTTTAATTTTATAATGGATTTGAATAATCATTTTAAAAATTAGAATGAAGATTGAAATGTAAAAATTATAGCTCGACAACCATTTTTACATTTCTATTTGAAAAGAAAGCTAAACGTTTGTAAATATTTGAACCGATTTTTTATGTTAATACTGATTTTTAAAACGTCTTATATATTAAGAATTTTTAACTAAAATCGTGAAAAACTTAATTTTTAAATTTATGATTTGAAAAATATTTTTAATCAGAATATTGGTAAAGCATATGAATATATCAAATACTTTTGACATCATTTATGTATTGTCTTGAACTGACAAAACACGTGTTAAACTGATTCATTGATTTTTAACATAAGTGTAATCAAACAGTAAATTATAATTATATTTTTGATAAAATGGGTAAATCAAAGAAATTAAAACATTTGAAGGCAATACGAAATAAACCATTGGAACAACAATTGAACGAAGAAACGGAGCTTAAGCCGATTCGAGTGAAACAATCGAAGACTCAATTCAAAGTGACTGATATCGAAAAATCGGATGAACACTATATCGATCCGAAATTGTCGCGTAAGATATTGGACGCAGCAAAGAGGCAACAGTCAGAGATGGTGGAGGAGTACGGGTTTGGATCAGTTAACAGCAAACCACATAAATCAGGTGTTGTTGAGCCGAACATTAGTGGCGATGCTTATGACAGCGATAATAGTGAAAGCGATATCGAGAAATATGATGGAAGTAATGATTGCGATAACAATAATTATTACGAAGATATTCAATTAAAACTGACTAAAGAAGATGAAAACGCATTAGAATTGTTTATGAGCGTCAATGATGCGCCAAAAAGAAAAACTTTGGCTGATTTAATACAAGAAAAGTTAAAAGAAAAGGAGACAGAAATTCAGCGTCAATTTAGTGATGACGCAAGTCTTAAATTGTCAGATCTCGACGACAGTGTCGTTGAACTTTTTAAAGGCGTTAAAACGGTTTTGTCTCGATATCGCGCGGGAAAGATTCCGAAAGCTTTTAAGATAATACCAGCGCTCTCTAATTGGGAACAAGTGTTGCAAATCACAGATCCTGATGGTTGGTCTGCCGCAGCCATGTTTCAGGCAACACGAATATTCACATCGAATCTGAAAGAAAAATTAGCGCAACGATTTTTTAACCTGATTTTATTGCCGCGTTTAAGGGACGATATAGACGAGTATAAACGACTTAATTTTCACTTATATCAGGCGTTAAAAAAATCGTTGTTTAAACCTGCAGCGTTTTTTAAGGGAATTATTTTACCGCTTTGCCAATCGGGTGACTGTACGCTAAGAGAAGCGGTAATTATTGGTAGCGTAATGGCTAAAAGTCATATACCGATACTTCACTCGTGCGCAGCAATGCTCAAAATCGCTGAAATGGATTATAGTGGCGCTAACAGTGTGTTCTTGCATATATTAATTAATAAAAAATATGCGCTTCCGTATCGCGTAATCGATGGCATGGTTTATCACTTTCTTAAGTTTGCGAATGACAAACGAAGTTTGCCCGTTCTATGGCATCAGTGTCTACTGTTGTTTGTACAGCTTTATAAGCAGGATCTTTCCAGCGAACAAAAGGAAGCGCTTTTAGAGCTGATACGCGTCCAAACGCATCACCAAATATCCGTAGAAATTAGGAAACAGTTGTTAAGCTCAAAGTCTAGAGATGAAGAGATTTCTATAAATAAATCGGAAAATATGAGTGAATCGATTGATGGCGAGTGAGTTGTTAAGTAATTCTAATTTAATTATGACTATATGTAGATTTTTTAAAACTACTGTAACATTTTTGAAATAATATATTTTATTAAATCAACGAGTAATTAACGAAATAATTGTTTTTTTTTGTTTTTAAAGTTAACGGAAACTGTAGAGCCGTTTAGTTTAGTTCAAAAAATACTGCTGTAATATATTTCTAACAATTTTTAAACAAACATTGTTAACATTTCAATGTCAGTAATATTACCTCTGTTTAAATATTTCATGTGATGATTAAGGACAGGATTTTTCGGTCAAAAAAATTGCATATTTCGGTCGGTTATCGGTTAAAAAAACTAAGAAAATTCGGTCAAACTTTCGGTTATTATTTATTTTGATTTAAAAAGTTGTTAAACCTTTAAAAAAGATATATTTTTAAGTATTTATGAATAAAATTTAGTCGATCTTCTCATTTAAAGAGTTTTTGTGTATAAAATAAAATAGAAATGTTAAAACAAGTTAATTGATCGATATATGCTTTGAAATTATCCTCAAAAATTTTGTGAAGTTATTTATTCAAAACTATTTAAAGAATTACTCAACTTGTTTAAAGAGTTTTCTTTACCTATGCAATTATAAATGCCATTTATTTGAAATTTTACTTCTAAAATTTTAATTTCTAATGTCTAAAAATACCTGATTTATGAATTTCGGTTGAAAATTCTTATTTCGGTAATTTCGGTGGGACTCTTAAAAATCGGTTATTTCGGTTAAATAAACTATGCCCTAAAAGCTTTGTTTTAGATCAATTTATGTTTATATTTACCTTAACCGAACTTTAAACAAACAAAACATTAGTGTCCTTAGTGATGATATTAATTATCCGAAACAATATTAAATTTAGTTGCGATAAATTTGTAATGTGTGACAAATGCTGACCTCTATCGGTGTTGTGTTTGCACATGTGAAGCACATGTTGCAATGTTTTCGTAAATATTGCGTTATTTCAAATATATCTATCTATTGACTCGTTAGTTATATAACTATATTTCACTTGAAATCATTTATTGATTTACTGTGATTTTGTTGCTTTCACCTCAAATAAGTTATGTTTACGCGAAGATTAGTGACAAGTTTTTTGAATAAATGGGTAAATCAAAAAACAGTTAAAGATCGTATGTTGAGTACTATTCGTAACAAACACTTGACCACAATCGTAGTCGAAGGCAATATAGGAAGCGGTAAAACAACTTTTTTGAAGCACTTTGTTAATGTAAATAACGCCTCGTCTAGAACTGACTGTGAAGTGTTCGCCGAACCGATCGACAACTGGCGTAACGTTAAAGGTGTGAATCTATTTCAGCGATTATCGGATGACGTGAATCGTTGGTGTTTCGCGTTTCAGTCATACGTTCAGTTATCAATGCTCGCAATACATAACGCGAAACCAATCAGCGAACACATAACCATTAAATTGATGGAAAGGTCTATATATTCGGCCAGACATTGCTTCGTCGAAAATCTGTACCGAAGCGGGAATTTGTGTCGCGAAGAGTACATCGTTCTCGATGAGTGGTATCGACATATCGTTGACACCGAAAATGTTGGCATCGATTTAATCATTTACTTGCGAACGCGACCTCAAGTGGTTTACGACAGAATACGTGCGCGAAATCGAAACGAAGAAAAGAATGTGTCACTCGATTATTTAAAGCGTTTGCACGATCTTCACGAGCAGTGGTTGATTAGCGGCCATAAAAGTTCAGTTCCAGCACCGGTTTTGACCATCGATGCCAATCAAGATTTGGAAGACGTTATACTGGTTTTTAACGAACATTCACACAATATTTTGAACGGAAGTGTTATTTAATCGTTAAATGATACACAAACATAAGCTCTATTTGAATTCATTTTTTATATATTATATTATCAATAAATCAATATAACCGAAAAACCGGTAATTCAAACTAATATTAACTATTTTTAAACATTATTTATTTATAAATAAAACAGTTATTACTTTATTCGTAATTATTTTGTTGGTCTGTATTAGTGATTAGTATTAGAAAACTCGAGCTGAGCTAATAATAGATTTTTAGAGTTGAGCTCATATAGTTTTCAACTGCGATTAGTATGAACTGAGCTGAGCTGATGACTGATGAGCTGGAATTATTCATTTTTAAACTGAAAAGTTTTAATTATACATTACATAAATATTACAATATCTAAACATTACAATAATATTATGACTCATTATTATATGACTAATTTATTTATTAAATCTTTTTAGAATTTTAAATCATATTTAATGCCACAGAAAATTCTTTTAAAAAACACAACAGTCAGCTCAAACAGCTTGATATACCGAGCTTGAGCTGAAAGCTGAGCTAAGCTTGAGCTGATTCTTATTGAGCTAAGCTGATTTCTGCAGTTATAAAACTAAAATACGAGCTGAATTTCAGCTCGAGCTTCAACTATCCAGCTTCATCAGCTCCATCTCTCATCATTAGTCTGTATTAATCTTTAAAAGTTCTTTATGAGATTCGATTTAACTTAAAATATAATCTCAATTCATTTCTTGAGTTCGATAAATCAATTATTTACTTTTTTGTGTTATTTAAAATATTTTTATTGTTATGAACGTATGATTTAAGTTCAGTTAAATAATTATTTTGCTCGTAATTAATGATGTGAAAAGTCAGAACTTTAAAGTATACAAAAACACTTCGTGAAGCGGGAAATAAATAACGGATCCTTTCGTGAACAAAACTGATTTAAATTAATTGAAATTTCTAGTGTAAATCATTTAACTTTTGAATTATTGAAATTTGGGATTTTCCCAAAAGTCACACCTCTGGTAATGATGTTCACTTTGAGACTTTATGTTAAATTTTAGACTTATACGTTAACAATATTTGAAATAATCGGTCAAAACATTTCATATATCTAAACAAGATTTTTATACTTAACTTTAAAATTGGAATGAAAACTTAAACTTTTGTAAAAGAGTGATCCGAATATTTAATATTAAATGAATACAAATGCTCAGACATAGCAACAAACATTCTAAGAATTTTACGCTCGAACCTTGCAATTTGAGATTTATTTTAATGCTTTTAGGTTTAAGATTTATTCCACGCAATCGTGTGAAGTGTTCCGAATCTTTAATGTACCGCTACTATGAATTTTGTATATTTAAAACTATCGAATCTAAATTTTATTAAATTATATAATTAATCTATTTTTTCAGTTTTCTAATTAACGACAAAATTAAGTATTCAACGTGTTTTCGAAACAAGAAATCAATACTTAATCGCTTATAGAAAAAATATGACTATTTTTTGAGTCTAAAAAGTAAAAAAAAATGATTCAAGATATAAAAATCAAAAAACGTAAAAAATGAGTTTTCTCTATCAAAAACTATTTTGAATCTCAACTTTTAGAAACCAAAATCATATAAATTCAAAATAGTATTTGAAATTTTCTGAGCTTTATAAAATATAAATATAGCAGACAATAAAAAAAACATGGCATATGTTTAAGATGGGTTCGTAGGGTTAGTGCTAAGTATAACAGTATATGTATCATACCTCTGAATAATTAAAATTTGTTTGTAAAAACTAGCCATATCTTTCACAATCTTCACATAAGTACAGAGAATAGACTAGAAAATATTGAACGATTATCACATAGCTGTTCAATTTTATAGACGTTTTTATATATTTTTTTGTTTTTCCCATAATATTAGATTTATATTAAATTAATTTTGTACTATTTTTAACTAAACGAAAAATATTGTACCGATTGTTTCAGAAGTAACGCAAAAACTTTTATAATTATACTAATTTCGGACTTATAAGCGACAGAAATTAAAATTTAATTTATTAATAATTAATTACTTGTTTATCACATTAAAAATACATTGTATGCCAAATTTGTATTCTAATTCACTCGTACAACACGTCAATATTATTCTATAGAGAATTCTAATGCCACAACTTATATATACGTTATGTAATAGCATCAGATAATTATGATATGTGAGATATTTTTATATTACCACTAAGATAACAGGGGAGTGAATGTTCGCTCGATTATGCCTTCAAATTATAGTAAGTGTTTATGAATTTATGAATTTCTACGGAAAGCTAATGTAAAACGAGGATATAAATCAAGTATAACATATGAGTTTGCGGTATTAATTCAATTTATGGAATTTAACATTTATTTTTGTTAAAAAACCAAACTTTTATTGCTTGTTAGATAAAATCATATTTTGGACAGCAAAAAAACTTTTTTGTTTTGCTTATACTCATTAAAATATTCAGGGATATCGCGCATAAACACAATGATTAGCACGAAAATTAAAACGCTTTTGATATTTTAATTTTGCATATTTCGTAATATGTTCGCTATACTGTAAATTTAGATCACACATAGATATTTGTATCTAACGTTATAACGACTTGCGCAAAGTGTAAAATCAATTTTCTTAACTTATATTATTTTTATCTAAAGTTTGACATCAGGTTTTTTGTTGTTTAATAGTATTTGCGAGTTCTAACCATTTCTCCAAAAACTATAACAATAACATTTAAAATCGTGTCAAAAACTGTCAAAATTTGTCATTTTCGAAAATAATAAAGCTGTATATCGTACAGAATTTGTCATAAATTTCACGTTTGAATTATTGCATCAAAAATTTATATATCCATTGAAAAAGTATTTGCATGTAAAAATAGCACTGCATTGTAAATTAAATAAAAATTGATTTCTTATCCTTTAATTCCACATAAAAAACAGTTACAATTATGAATATGAAAAAATTATTTTAGTTTTAACAGAATTTATGATATAAAATTCAAGTGACATTATAATCAATAAATCTTTCTTTATTCATTCGAGCGATGTTCAAACTAAACAATAAAATATATGTCATATATTTTATTGTTTATGCATACTACGTATATATAATAGTTTTTCTTATATAATTTGATGCATACATAGAGTAACGATATTTTTAAAAATAAATATATTTAATATTTAAAATATAATTTCATTATTTGTTAATGAATAACAATTTACAGGAATTTTACGATATGTAACCAAAAAATATGAGATTATGTTAAATCTAAATTTGTTAACTACTATTTTAATTACAAACAAATAAAAATTGTATTCAGTCTAATAAAATAACTATTGTAATGTATTTAAAACTAATTGTGATTTCGATGATTAATTAAAAATAGTTTAGTATCACTTTATAGGATTACAGTTAAAGATTGTGGTAATTTGATTGATTAACTAATTAGTTGCGTAAAAAGTTTTATTATAACTACCATACCATTGCTAATAACTAATTAAAAAGTTTTAGCATATGTATTGTGATCACATTTCTTACTTTCAAATTTATACCAATCGTAAGTTCAAGAATACGATAAATAAAGTACTGTAACAGTATATAAATAATTATGTTAAAACGTATCAAATACATACAACTAATAGTTTGATTCAATTAACCAATGCGTGTAAGAAACTTAAAACCCAATGTGTGTGTGAGTTTTTTTTTCAATTTATTGTGTATTACATTGATATCGCAATGTTTTGTACTGTATTGTCGAAAAAAACGATTTAATATGATTTTATTAGTTGTCGTCTGTAAACTAATCAATTAAAAAATTTTAATTAAATGATTGCAATATTTGTTTAAAATAAAGTAAACTCGAAGAAATCGAAAACATTGGATGATTTGGCGTAACCATTACGCGATTAAATAATAATAAGTTATATTTAATATTACAACAACTTTCGTCCGCTGTTATCACAATCAGAGTCAGAATTAGTTCGCTTTATTGGACTGGTATTTGTGGCGATTGATGTGCAACCACTTCGACCGGTAAACAACGACATCGTTAAGTGTGTCATCATAAGCATATGTGCTTGAAGTGTGGCCTTTCGTGGCAATAATCTATAATTATAATTGACAACCAATTAGATATGAAAACGTTTTGCGCACTAAATTCTATAGAATATATGCAATTTTCTAAGAAAAACGATTCGTCGAGAAATATGAGAAACGCTAACGCTTTGTCGAAAATTATTCTAACAGCCATGATATACGAGAATACACTAAATTATCCTAAAATGATATCTTAGTTTTATTATAAAATAAGATCGTTGCGAGAAAATTGAATACACGCCACGATTTGAACCGAAAGTATGATCGATCGATACGTATAATCGCGCAGAACAGTCATATAGATATAACTTTATACCATTAATCCCAGAAAATTAAATCATAACCCATCCTATACTTATGGGTTTGCCTCAAACGAAACAATGATAGAGTATCTGATCTCGTTTTTCTTTTTCGGCAGATGTGTTCATATGAATGATGCAATCTATATATGAACCATTTAGCAAATTAAACTTAAATTTAAACGTAAAAATAAATTTTCAAAATATGTATAGATTAACAAATATTCAGATTCGAAAGACTAGCCATGAAAATAGGTATCAAAATTTCAAGAGTACGCCAAATGCAAATTTCTAAATTGTAATGTGGAAGACATGGACATAAGCGCATTCCCAATCGATATTTGATAATTACTTTAAGCATATTAAACTTGATAACGCAAATAGAAAATACTAATTTTGTAAATGACATCTATCTTCCTAACAGTTTATGACGTGATGAAAGCAACTGCATGTGCATGTATTCATAACAACACGAAATACTCTAGAAAACTGATCATTAAAAACTTTTAAGTTGAAATGAAGAAAGTAAGTTATTTTTTGTTATTGTAAACAAATTCGGTGCAAAAAAATTCTGCGATTAAATCACAGTATAGCCTCAATTAATGCGAGTAACGCGCGATTAATATTTGAAAATTGAGATGATTTACAATTTAAATTCGTTAGTTTTAACAAAAATTTTGCCAAAATTTGTTTTTTCTTCTGTGTGCATGAAAACTTATTTTTTAAAACTTTCAATTTAAGAAATAAAATAATTATAAGATTTATAAAAGTAGATTTTCATTGGGAAAACTATTTTGCTTTAAGGTTGAGCTCTAACTGAGTGAGAAGCTGTCTGTTCTCTAAACATGATTTCCTTTTTCGTCTCGATTTCGATTATTGGAATGTCAATCTTAGACTCGAATTTTCTTTCTTTCCATTAGCCTTAAGTCCTATGCATTCTGAGAATATTAATATCGATCATAACAATTATTATATTTCGATGTCTCGTAATTATACCAGAATGTAGAAAACAGCTGTAACTTACAATTTTATTTTTAATAAATAACTTTTGGAAACGAAAAAAATCTCAAAGCGTAAAATGTACATTTAAAAACTAATACTCTGTTTTTTGTAGTTAATAACAGTATGTTCCAAGTTATGAATGAGTGCATGTTTACTTTAGCATTTTTTAATTGAGTAACAAAACTTTTCTATTACTGTACAGATAATTTTACAGATATATTACTAGAGCCTCAAAATGATAGCATTTGCTACTTTTTTATTTAATAAATCATAACTCTGTAGATTTGTATGCACACGAATCACATAAAAAGGAGTCGTTAAACTCCATTTATTATTGCTATTTTTAATGATTATCGCTATAAATGCTATTTTGCTAAATTTTACGCAATTTTACAAAAATTAAAAAATTCTCGTTTAATTCCGATGATTTTTGCGAACTCCAACTTCTTTTGAAAAATCATTACAAAAAGGAAATTATTACAAACAAAAAATTTATTTTACAAAATTTAATAATTTCTTTTCTAATTAACAGTTATTCTTAGAATTATAAGAAATATCTTATAAAAATAAATGCTATTTTTAATTCTATTTTAAAATTAAAATTAAAATTAAAAATTAAAATTAAAAAACTTTTCATATAATTCTATTTTATTCAATTTTTAAAGCACTTTATAGCGCTAGTTTTATATACTATTAATGCTATTATTTTGAGGCTCTAAATATTACCTACATAGAAATAGGTACATAGAAATAATTTTAAATTCCTCCAAAAATATTGGTAATTATTTCTCTGTAAAATCTTCCCAAGATTTTGGTCTTACGGGTAAGGTTTTATTTTCTTGCTATTGTAACGATTGCACCATACTTTTGACAGACTAGTTAGAACTACTGTTTACTTTCACAGAGAAGATTAAGCTAACAATTTTTCCATTAAAAAAGAAAATTTTATTTTTTTACTCAAAAAAATCATACAACAAAATAGAGTAAAAAAATAAATTACAAAAAAATTATACTGGAAAATAAAGCTCATTCTTATTAAAATTAAGTATTCAGACATTTCAAAAATACAGTATTCATACTTTAAAAATATTAGACCAAATTTTGCATTAATGTATTTGCAAACCGCGAAAGTGGTTAATCAATCAAACAGATCACGTTTGTATTAAGAGAAAACAATAGCCTAAATGACATAAGAAAATGAACGCAAAAAACGGAAAATTTACTCGTCAGAAACAATAGATATCCACAAACACATGAACCATAAGATAAGTACGGAATTACGAGATAACTGCTCGATCGTACACTTGTATACTCTTAACTTTGCGCAACAAAAAACCGTTTCGTTTTAGTCGCAACAATAATTTAGACTTTGTTTTGATACATTGCAAACACTGACACCGATAACAATTGATACTTCTGGGTTTTGCACTACAATTGCTATTTCCCATTAATGTTGTGTTTCTATTTAAGCGAAATTGGTTCAGTTCGAGCTTTAATAAACTATTAGACCATACATTTAAGCGAATTAAATGATCCAAAAGCTTTTCTTAATTTACTGTATATGCCATACCACTAGCTCTATGGTATTGTCGAGTAACTTATGTTTTGATGAATACATTGTACAGCATAATATATAATTACGTGTTTAAATATAATTTCGTTTTCGGAAAAATAAGATAAAAGATTTGAAAATAAATTTGCTTCGCTTCGTTAGTAATACTTAGGGGAAGATCGATTGCGGGCAATGCCCGATTTTGCCGCCGAATTCGATGTTTATTGTTCGGGCAAATGATATTCCGGTCAACTTCCAGAAAAATCATTTACAAACAAAAGCTTTACTTCAAAACTATCATATTTTTAAAATCGAATAATAAATTGTTCCAAAATTGTCATATAAATTACCCAAAATTTATGTTTATAGTTCTAAAGTAACATATTTTTTGTTGGAAATGTTATAATCACTTGTTAGTCGAATAAACACTTAACTAATAAAGTTATTATTAAAATAAAGCATTAATTAAAATTTATATCTTTATCTTTATTGCCCGAAAACCTCAAGATTAAGCTTTTCTATCGGACGCCCGAAATTGCCCGAATTATATATTTATGGTTTCCCGCAAACGATGTTCCCTAGTAATACAGTAATGAGAATAAAATTATAAGATGAGTTAAGTGATTATTTATTACGTTAATCTTTAATACCAATCAAATCGTTATATTTAACTTTTGTCTTCTTTGGCAATTGATTTTAATTTGAAACAGTGTGTACTTTGATCTTATATACTACAAGATTATATATCAGATCTTGTAGTATATATCTTATAGTTCGCTAAGCTTCCTAAACTTTTTTCAGAAAAATATATGTGTTTATCGATAACTACTAGTTTTAGATATAAAGCTGTGAGAGAGCCATAAATAATTGCAAATTTCGATTCCGTTTGATCGCAACTTTTGACGAAAATTTTGATTTTACATGCGCTAAAAAAATATTTAGTATAGTATTAGAAATAGAACATGATTAATGGGTTTTCGACAAAAAAGTATGTGAGCATTATTAGTATTAAAAAATGCTTACATTAATCTAACGTAACATAAAGTAACATTTTTGAGTTGTTTTGATTGATTAAGCATTACGTAATAACTCAATCCGTGTATCACTTAATGTATCAAATATATTGATAAAGAGTCGATCGTTTTCCGTTTTCTCATCACATTACTGTCCAATGCTTAGAAATACGTATAAACTCTTCGCTTTCCAAAAAAAATTAATAAGAAAGTTTTCATTAGAATATTTTTTATTGTTTTTCTGTTATAACAATTTTCGCTAAAGTTTTCTTATACAGCGCAGTCATTATAAGTAACATATAGTAGTGATGCATATCATTAGCTTATATTAAATTATGTTTTTCTTTCTCTTTCTCTCAATAATGGCATACTTTACGCATTATAACGAGTAATAATATATATTAAAAGATATTATAAATGTCAACAGTTAATCAATTGATTCAAGTAAAATCACTAACGTATTGATTAATCATTGAGAAACTAATTTAAGTAAATAGTATCACAAATAGTAAGGCACGTAATCTTTGGCATATAAAAACTAGATAAGATTTGGTAAAATTAATGCATAAACTGATTCCAATAAAATATTAATTAAAAAGCTATTATTGGACCAAAATTCGTATCGCTTTTCAATAAGAATATGTTAAATCAGTCGCTCTTAGTTCTTCCTTCGAACAAATCCATTGAACTCGAAACACCAATTAACTTAATGCAAAATAAATAAGCCTTCGCGGGCAGTAAACTATATAATATATTAAAAAAGAAAATCAAATTTTAAAAATTAAGTATTCATGCTTAGAAAGCAAAGCGTTCACACATGCGATCACATTAAGATAGTTAATCTAGTTTTAAAATTAAAGATACAACAAAACAAGAAAAAGCGTTTATGCAAAAATTTTATATCTGTTATATAAATTTAATGAAAAAACGAATGCGTTTGACATTTGAAAAATGAGGGCAATTAAAAGAGAACTTATTATATAAATGATTTAACACATTCTTCTGTTCTATTGGTTCGATCGAAAGCATATGACTCTCGCGAGTCTCTTTCAAATAATTTAACTATTAATTTAAGTTATTTATATATACCGTATTGTTTGTCAAATATAGTTTAAATCTCTATAAACATGTATTTACTTTATTTTATACAATATCGTTAACCCCCGAATCAGTTCGTCATGTAATTCAATCAATGGTACATTTGTTTGGAGCGAAGATATTTCGTTTTAATTGGTTATTAAATTTTTCGTTAAGATATAGAATGTGATTTCGTTTTATGGAATTGTTAATAACATTTTAATGAACGAAAACACATATTTACCCATTAGACTAAGAAGTAAAATCAAGTATATATAAAAATATATCGATGTTTGTTGAGATCTACAACAAACACATTGAATCAGAAATTGCAACATTCACTAATTCTTTCATTAACTACTCCTTAGAGACAGGAAGAACACACTGCTGAGTACAGATTAAATAAAATGGTAGGAAAATGCAAAGTATTTGATGCGTACAACAAAGCATTGCAATAATTTTAGTTAACCACAGTTGAGCTCTTAGTTTTAAATTTGTTGGTTAGTTTATTGGCAAACACACGCATTAACAATCTATTTAAGGACAAAATGGCCAAAGCATGTAAATAAGTCCAACAAATATTTTCGTAAGAATTTTTGTATATGCGTCGATCTATGCATTATTTTATTAAAATATACATACGTTTTTAATGTAATTAACGTGTAAAACAGTTTAGGGATGATTAACACCTCTTGGTTCGTGAGTATTGCGGACATCACTTCGTCGGCCACAAACTCTGGCTCCAAAATAGGTATCAAACTAAACAGAAACAATCATATCATAAATTTAATTCAATGCAGATGTAATCTATACATGAATTACTTAGAATTAACGCCAGCAAACATTCCAGTGCTAATAAAAAAAGGGCAAACAACTGTAGAATTGATACCATTATAACCATCGCATTGAAGTTCTAATCTGAGCGACTCTTCAAAGCCAACGGCAGCGAACTTCGAAGCACAGTAATCAGAGAGTCTAACGCTTCCACATAATCCGGCCAGAGATGCCATCGACACGATATGTCCATGATTTTTGGCCATCATATCAGGAAGAAACGCTTTTGTGGTCTAAATGTAAAAAGTTTCAATAACTATCATGTAATGCTACCGATAAAATGAGTAAATAATGAAAATAAAAGGATGCACAAATTTATATGCAAAAAATTGTAAATATGATGACAACTTATGTACAATAAAATTATAAATAAAAATTATCGTTTACTAAAATTAAAGTTTTTATATAATCGAGTAGTTTTTTGGTTAACATAAAACTTAAGTATGAAAATACGAGTTCCCTTTGCTTTAAATTATTGTTTATTAATAAACATTGCGGATGTAATTTTTAAGTATTTATTTCAATAACGGTGTTTTATAAAGTAAATTATATTATTTTGTTAAATTTTTTTACATATTTACACGAATAGCAATTTGTTTTTTTGACAACAAAAGAAATGATAGCAAAAATGCTTACTAGTGATTGAAAATATTCATAATTAATTTACCGTTACCGAACCTAAAATTACCGTTACAGTTTCATTACCGGTAAAAAACAAAATTCAAATTTCATTACCGTATCGTTACCGTTAACTTTTTAAAATTCACTGTCGTACGGCGATAATGAACAAAAATTTTCAATCACTAATGCTTACCATCTTTAAAAATAAACTTAAATTTTCAAATTTAATTTTAATGAGCAAAATTAGATGTGAAATATAAAAAACGGGTAATAAGTTCTAAATTTATAAATAAAAAACCATGGCATATATTCGCAGTTTATTATATGCGAATAATATAAAATGCTCTTTGAATAGCAATTCTTTAAATCTGATTATTTAGAGAAAATTGAATTCTATCAAACAATGTTTTTTTATTTCCTTCAAATCTTTTATTTTGATGATAACTTTATTAAAGCTTATTTAGTCATTAGCATTAGTTTAATGTCGTTCTTTCGTTTTTATAGGCTCCATGTCTAAAACAGTTTTAAGCCTGTGTTCTTATGGTTATAAATTTCGAGACCTAATCCTTTCTATTTCGGCATTGTTTTCACGCCATATCATCAATATTGTTAGTCAACGTCGACAGAACGAGTGTGTGTTTGATTTTGGCCAAAAAATGTTGTTCATTCTTAGATGAATAGTAAAAATTGTTATCTAAATACTACTTAGAATTTCTCAAATCTGTTATCATTATTTTAAGGTAGATTTCAAAAATTATTGAACTCAGTTCACTCGTCGGGTAAAGTAAAGAAATTTAAATTTAAGGTTAACACCCCCTTTAAACTTAAATTCTAATTAATAAATGCCGGAATACTTATTGTAAATGATTTCAGTGCGATTAACAATAAATTTTCCAAAAATAGATTTTGAAAACTAATAACAAAGTGCAGTATTATTAATAGAGATCGGAAAATGGGGATAAAATTTTTGACAATTTGTGGACACAAATGGGGACTCATATTTTAATAAAATGGGGACAAAAATGGGGACAAAAATGGGGACATATTGGACATATAAATCGTTAAAAATCTTGATTTACTTTAATTAGGAATGAGTTATTTTGATATAATTATCAATATAAAATCACTTTTAAAATGTTAACTGTTTTATTTTAACGCGTTTGAACTTCTATATGTTAAAAATTATTTATTTGTTTAATTTTTTTGTGTTTTTCTCAAATATGAGTAAAATGGGGACAATTAAAAAATTTAGACAAAATTGTGGACATGTCCCCTATTTGGGGACAATCTTGCCATTATGGGGACTTTGGGGACAAATGGGGACATTGTCCTCATTTTCCGATCTCTAATTATTAACTATAACAGTATAACAGAGCAATTAATGGAACGACATGTATATGGGAAGCAATAGCGAGTAATTTATGATAGATTGACGTACAACTACATTATACAATATACAATTTACTCTAAAACTATATATCCTAACTTCAAGTGTATCACGTTTTACAGCGAAGTGCCATAATCTTGTTGCCACAAAACTTGTTTTTACTACATTTTGACCTTTCCATGTAAATAAGATGCGCATCGAAATATAATGTCAAACAATATTTTCGAAAAATGTTTTAGATATATGTAATAAACTTATGTAAACTTAGTTCATTTAAAAGTTTTTAGATATGTTTAAATGCCCTCATTTCCTTAAATACGATTTCCTTTGACTCATCAAAAAAACATTACCAAAATATTTATTTCTGTTTCGATAGTAAATGAGTTTTTCAAAGAGGAAACAATAATTTTGAGCCACATTTTAAAGCGAAGTTTCTATAATTTGATGTTTTTTAATAGTTTTCATGACAAAAATTCGAGTTTATGCATGAGATACTAATGTTGTCAAACCTCTTCAAAAGGTTTAAGGATTTGACAAAATGAAGTACAGAGTGAATGCTGGAATCATTAAATGTTTAGCAGAACACTCTATCATTAGAAAAGATACTTGCGATGAATGAGCGAAAGTATAAACAGTTTAAATATTTAAAGCGCAAAGAAGTGCGTACAGCACTCCAACAATAAATAATAAAATAGAAAATGCGTTAAATATTAATGGTTTATAAGACAAATCATACCCAAAAGTGTGAAATAGCGTTCACTTCAAACGTTTTAATAATGCTTTCGTCCGACGTTTCCAGGAATCGTTTTCCGCTAACAATGCCAGCGTTATTGACCAAAATGGTCACATTTCCGACGTCGGATCGCACTCGTTTGGCGGTGTCGTACACCTGTTGCCGATCGGACACATCGCACACATATGCATACGCTTTGGCTCCCAATTGTTTGAGTGTCGCACACGTCTCATTAACACCGGTTTGGTTGACGTCCCAAACCACGACACGCGCACCCAATGACGCAAAACGAATGGCCAGAAGTCTTCCCAAACCACTTCCGCCGCCCGTTATTAGCACTGTCTCTTCGCATACCTCTTTGAATCGTAAACGTTTCGGTACGAAGAATAGTGCAATGCCTTCCAACCAATAGTACAGTAATATCACTAAATTAGTTAATGTTTGCACGAAAACATTCATTTTAATTATTAACTGTTAATCAGACGTGTTTTTGTCACAAATAAAATCTTAACGAGTAATTAATTATTTAATAATAATTAAAAGCGAGACAACACTTGAACTAATTAAATGGTTTTTATTGCTCACAATATTAGAAGAAAAGTTTTTATGAGTTAATTACGATATTAAGTCTAAAGTAAAAAATTGCGGATTCATTTGAAACAAAAATACGAAACTAAAAAACAGTTTTACAAAAAAAAGTAAACATCAGTTTAATTCCGCGATCGTTAACGACAAGTGTTTTTCTAACGAATTGGTTTATAGATTTTTTGATTTAAGTGTCACACACAACAACAAAAATTATCGCACACTATTTTTTGTGCACCACTCAAACACGAGTAACTATAACTATATGTAACTGTAGATTCGATGTAGCGGTAAATGTATTGAGTTTGTGATGTATTCGAAGAAAAGCATTGAACTCACTCATACACACATGCACTCGCACTCACATATGCACAGTTACAATGAGAGCGTTTCCACAAAATAACTGCCGCTAAACTAACGAGTAAACTCTGTTTCGTTTTCTCTCTCTAACTCTCGCACACTATAAACATTAGATCTAAAATTGACTCCGCCTTTGATAACATTTGCTTTTTCTCTCGTTTAGCTCCTTTTTCTTTTTTACAGTTCCCTTTAAATTTAAAAAGTAAAAAATAGTTGAGTTTAAACGTATCGCATATGTGAATGTAAAGTTTAGTTTGATTTGTTTGCTTTTGAAAAGGGTTAGGTTTTCTGTGATTTCTCAAAGCCAACTCGCAGTCAAGTAAATACGAAATTTTTTCTATTTGTCACAAAACTTTCGATTTATTACCATAGTTACACAAGGGGGTGCTAGCCCAGGGTTGACCCCCCTAGAAATTTGGAAAATCCGACCCCCACCCATAATTTGAGAAATTCAAGGACGAAAAAAATATGAAAATTTTGAAAAAATTTTGGTCAAATGTTAAAAAAAATGTGCATCAAAACCGACGAGTTTTTGTGACCCCTTTAAATTTTTGTCAAAATTTTAAAAAATTATCGTTTAAATTCGTCGAGTTACATTACGGAAAATATATGATTTACGGGTAATTATTTTCTAATATACAGAAATAATACGTTATGTCGGTTAATAAATAATTTGCGCAAAAATCAAGAATAGTGAAGATAATATCATAGATTGCGCTCGTAAGCCTAAGCGCCGTTCAGCCTAAACATCGTAAGCCTAAGCCTAATTATTAATATGCTCTCTTTTAAGGCGCACAACATTAACAAATTGTTGACTGAAAAAGAGTTTGATATGTATTAGACTTGCTAACGGGCCACCGATTTGGTCGGGCCGGGCTTTACACTAAAAATTTCAGTCCAGGCAGGGCTTTAATTTATAAATAAACAAAATTTATATCTTGTATATTTTGACTATTAAATAAATTTATAGATTAGCTAATTTATATTTAAATATAACTAACTCATCTAAAAATGTGTTACAGGCTTAAAATAGGATATTTTAAAATATTGAAGCGCATTAAATAAATAATTATATATATAATATTTGTCGGGCTCCGACAATTTCAATTTGCCAATTTAATCGGGCTCGGGCCGGACCTAACTTCAAACTCGGACCTGAGTCGGGCCCGGGCCTGAAAATTTTAGTAATTGGACACTAATTAATAACTGTACTATATTGATATCGATTATAGCATTTAATATCATGAAAAAACATCAAACAGACCGACCAGTCTGAACAGCGCTTAGGCTTACGAGCACAATCTATGGATAATATTGAGATGACTTAGCAATTTGATTAAAAGTGCGGAAACAGTTTTAAAATATTGTTAGCATAATTCTCAACTCACTCTAACTATTTTAAAAGTATTTAAATTTTGCGAAAAAAGAAAAGTTTTTACTTTTTACAATTCAATTGTATTTTTATTCATTGAAAATTATTTATAGACTTCAATTCAATTAAATTGAATGCTTTTTACTACCAAAAAAAGGAAACAGATTGTCTTAAAATGCACCTCAGGCTAAATTTATTTCGCCCTCAATATAATTCATTTCGCGATAATTTAACTGAGAATAAAAAACCAGTAAAAAAAACTAAAGTATAGAACAATAGAAAAATGCCATCACAGACGCCGGAAGATAAAAGTGAAATTTGAAATCGAGGCAATTCTTAGGGATATATTTTAGCTGACACTGAGTATTGCAACACTAATCGGGAAGTTTGGTCACATTTTTTTATTACACATTATTAAAGTTAATGTTGTTTTTGACACAATGAGAAATAATAACAATAGTCATGTGTTTTTATATTATTTTTTATCCATTATAGAAGAATAATCAATAAAATGTGCAATATATATACGCTTAACGTTATATACTGAATATATAGAAAACTAGTTCAATAGTGTATATTTATATACAATTGATTGGTCAGTGTTTATCGAAAAATATAAATAACGAGTTCACTAAACTAACAAATTCTTTTTATAAATACGATAAAAGAAGAGTACGCATCAGGTGTTAATTTAACTGTTATGGTTCAGACCGAATCGGACAGCGTTTTCGTTTACTAAAATTATAAAGTTTTTCGTTCATGAGTAGGGACGCGAAAATCGTTAATTAACGATTTCTTAAAACCGCTAAAAATTAATATAAAAATGTATATTTAATTGGTATTTAATTAAAAAGTTTAAAAAACTAAATTTAATTAACGAAACAAACGGTTTTAAATATAACTAACGATTTCAATTTTAATTTAAAATTTGTCGTTTAAAGTTGAAAAATAAAAATTTATCGTTAAAATCCGAAGAGTTTAAAAAGGGGGCGATTTTTATGAAAATCAAATTAATGTCATCTAAATCTGATGAGATTGGAATTATTCCATACTTTTTTTAATTTTCTAATGAAACCCATCCTCTAATTATATTAATATTGCTGTTTTACTATAAGTTTTGGGTGTTCTGCTGAATCCCGGAACCATTGTTGTAAAAAACTTTCTAGAAAAAGCTTTAGCATTATTGTTATTAAAGTATAAACGCGCTGTTATTGTTTCAAAATATTTTCTGTAGTTTACAATATTTAACGATTTTATATTTGAATAAAATTGTGGAATTTTAGTAAATTATTTAAAAATGTTCTTATAAACGAAGAAGTGTGTATTAATTGGTGAAAAACTGTTGGATTAATCAAAAACATAGTACAGTGTCCAGAATGTAATGCAGAAATGAAACTTTATTTTAAAGAGTTAATGGAAATGTTGTCTAAATAATCATAAAATTAAGATTTCTATTCGAAAAAACACTGGGTTTCAAAACAGAAACTTATCTATTGAAAAAATTATTATTTTTACATATATTTTTGCGTACGGAAACACAAAATATTCCGATATTATTCGGTAATTTTTTTATTTAGAAAAATTAACAAAAAATCTTAATCAATAATATTTTAGTGAATTATCAATAGACGGTAAAACAACTAGTATGCACACAGTTTGTGATTGGTTATCATTTTGCAGGGAAATTTGCGTAATAACTTTGGATAAATTTATGATTTACAGCGTAGTATAGGCGGTGACGGACACATTATACAAATCGATGACAAAAATTGGGAAACGCAAGTATAATAAAGGGCGCTGCGATGAGAGTCAATGGGTTAATGGAATGATTGATTTAGGGACAGAAATTGATAAAAGGTGTGACCTAAGGCTTGAGTTATGTACCGACAATAAAAGAGATTCAAAAACATTGGTTAATCTAATTAGAAACATGTCAAACCAGGTTCTATTATACTAACAGACCAATGGAAATCTTATGATTGCTTGACTCAATATGGTATAATTAAACATTTTGTTCATTATATATATCTATTTTTCATTTTAGTAAGTTTTGTTAGGTTTTGTTAGATTAGATCAGGTTTGGATACTTTGGATAGGTTAGGATGGGTTTGGATTGATTTGAATAGGTTTGAATAGGATTGGATAGGTTTGGATAGGTTTGGATAGGTATGATTAGATGTGTGTAACATTGTTTTTATTAGTTTAGGTTAGGTTAGGTTAGGTTAGTTTATTATATGTTAGGTTAGGTTAGGTTAGGTTAGATTAGGTTAAATTAGAGAATTTAATTTTAAAAGTGAAGTTATGTTTGTAAATTTTAGGATACTTTCATAAGACTGTGAATCAATCTTTAAACTTCGTTGACCCAAATTCTGTTGTCCATACACAAAATATTGAATGCGAATGGAGGCAACTAAAGCAAAAACTCCATTCATGTGGTCATCATCACGAAAACTTTGCTAACTATTTATGCGAGTATTTATGGCGTAAAATTATGTTTCGAGAAAAAAGATCCTTTTATAGAATTTATTAACGCTATAAGCGATGTTTATAATACTTAATTTGTCATGTAATACTTAATACTTAATTTCACTTATGTTTATTGTATATTATTGATATACTATGCGCGTTATTAACTTTTAAATAAAGTTTTTTTCAACAATAATGAAATTATTTAACATTTTCTGACAACAATGGTTCTGGGATTCAGCAGAACCACCTAAGTTTTTTATAACGATTTGATCAATTTTTTCTAAAGATTAACAAACTATTTTGCACCATTTTTTTCTAACTATTTTCGCGTCCCTAATAATAACAGTTTGAACAGTGAATCGTATATACAACGTGTATGTCGAATACACTACAAATTAAATACACTGTTCGTTTCCGAAATTATAAACAAAAATCCAAATTAAATCAGAAATAATACGTTCAACAGATTTAAAGTTTGAGTACTTCTCATCCACTGTTAAACATATATAACTGTTACATAAAATCAGTCAAATTTGTTGTATAATAAATAAAATGTAAATTAAATTTAAACATAACGGTGTTTTAGTTTATGTATAGCACGCGGTATAGTGAAATCACGCTTACTTCGCATCTAGTATACGAACAAACCTATTAATCAAAACTTGTTACTAATTATTGTAACTAAAAGTTTACAAAACTATTTTTGTTATATTGAAACATTATTTTAACACTAAAAACGTGTCTTTTAATATTTAGTAATTTTAATTTAATTTAAATTTAATTATTTGGTTCGGTTAACCAAAAACGCTAATCGCCAACACATTGATTCAGTTAAATTGTTCGGTCGACTATAAACGTTCGATCTTTGTTTTGTTTAAATCAGTTTATATTTTACAATCTGTTTATATGATCAAATCCGATGTGAATCAGTTGTCAGTTATTATTTAGTTTACGATTGCAAATAGCGATCGGGGTTTAAATAGCTATCGTATGCTTAGCAGTAATCCTTACAACATTGGAAGTCGAACTTAATTTGGTTATTGTTATTTCATTTATATTCGGTCTATACTTTGGTTATCGATGGCTAACTAAGGACAGCACTTTTGCGTTATTCGGATAAGAGATTCGTTCTGTTATTACTTTAAATCTGCATATATTATTAGTCTTAGTTCGCAGTAGATTTCGATGAGCTTTAGCTTCACTGAAGGAATCTGTTAGAGAGACTTCAAAAGGATTACAAACGATGTAAACTAAATATAGGCACAAAAGATATCGTAGTAAAATAAGTTTTTAAATGGAATTGAGAAATCGTTAAATAAATGATACTAAGGTATTAGGATTTTTTTTATATAGGGAATTTTAAAACTGGTTTCAACAGCTGTATGCTAAAATAATGGGGAACTGGAATATAAATAGATTTTTCTATCGCATATGATTTCTTAATCTTTAATCCTTTCTTTACGTTTTCTGATATTCTTTTACTCTATTAATTTGCCTTAAGGGTGAAAGAAGGCTCTCTAACAGATTCCTCCAGTACACTACAACCTCTGCAGCAATCAACCCGAGGTTATAAGTGGACTCGCGTGTGGATTGTCTGCAAACTTCATTATTTTATACGTTAAAACATATGTGATGTAAGTGACATTGGTTTAAAACCCCAAATAGTGATGAACACTATTTTACAATTTTTTATAAGCTGAATAATAAATTTATATATTAGGGTTTTCTTTATGTAATTTTATATGAAATCATGTTTTTTATAATGTATACAATTTTTGTGTTAATCAAATTAATTTTAAATTTCTCATAAATTCGATTAAGTTTTTCTTAGCATTAAATGCTTTAACATATTTAAAAACAATAAATTTTTTCTTAAAAATAAAAAATTAGATGAATGACAACCACAGTTACCCAAGGTGGGGGTCTTGCCCCCTCCCCTAGAATTTGTAAAAGTTAACCACCCCCACCCAAAATTTGGAAAATTTTATGCCAAAAAATAAAATTAAGATTTAGAAAGATTTTTAGATAAATGTTAAAAAATTGTGCATCAAAACCGATGAGTTTTTGTGACCCCTATAAATTTTGGTCAAAATTTACTAAAATTATCGTTTAAATTCGTTGAGTTTTTCGAGGGGCGTGGTTTAGTCTTTTGTGAAGGAAAAAATTTCCGGAAAAATATTTTTGAAAAAAATTTTTGGTCCGAAGTCTAAAAATTGTCTCTTAAATTCGATGAGTTTTTGACACCCCCTTTAAAAATTGAGATTTTCTTGATCTGAACCCCCCTAGAGGCTCAGACCTTGGGTAACTATGGTCTAAAGTTAAATCAGTATTCAATTGAATGAGAAACAAATAATCTTTGATTGTAAAGTATGCTATGCTTTATAGGAATTTTATTAATTATGGTTATAAAATTGACAAATTAAAATTGTTATATATTTAAAGGAAATTTATTTCTTTTAAGATAACAAAGATTTAATTTTAAAATTAAAAAACTTAAATTTATTTATTTAAAACATTTCACGAATAGTATTTCATAGATAGATTTTAATAGCTAAACTTGTTATAATTAGGGATCGGAAATTTCGGTCAGAAAAATTATTAAATTCGGTCTATTTTCGGTCTGAATTTTATTCTTAATCCGGTTATCATTTGGGTTTAAGTTTTTACATTATGGGCATGTTTTAAATTATATTATACATTTTGTTGATTTTATAATAATTAAGTAATAGTATAATATTAATATTATTTTCTTTTATAAAAAAAACAATTTGAATTCTCATAATTATAAATGTTCGAAATTATATGAAAATAAAGACATCAAATGTTTTTGTATCTCTATAAAAAATTGCTTCTAATTTTTAATAATTCTTCTAGTTTTCAACAATATATAAATAACAAGAATTTAAACTTTAAATTTATTGTCAATTAATTATTCAAAAAATATATTAATAACGAATATTTATTTTAAAACATATTTTATGAAATTCGGTCTCAAATATCAAAATTGGGTATTTTTCTGGTTAGAAACCCTAAAATAAATAATAACTTTAAAGGATGTTTAAACTATAAATAAACCTTTTATTTAAAACCGATATTTCCGAAATATGGTTAATTATGGTTAAATAATTCTCAAATATTAATTGAATTCTTGGTAAAATAAATATACCAAATTGTATAATAACGGTATTGTAGCAAAATTTATTTATTTCAATATAACAAAGATTTGTTTAAAATTAAAAAACTTAAAATTATTTTCTTAAACCATTTCACTAATAGTTACAAGTAAAACAATAAAAATAATTATTTGATGAGAATAACTAAAATAAAATAACATTACATTAACTCAAAACACAGAGCTTTAGCTGAGCTGCGAATTGAGCTGTGCTAATCAAAAATCTTCAGAGCTAAGATGAATTATTTCCAGCTCCAAATTTTATCAAAGCTGAGCTGAGCTGATGAGCTGAAATTTGTCTTTATAATTATTTTTTTATGAAAATATGTATTAAATTTATATAATACTTTTTCTAAACATTACATTAATATTACTATGAATTAATATTAAATCAATAATTTCATTATTCGATCGATTTGAATTCGGAATCATATTATGTGTATATTGCAACATGAATCGAAAAATACTTTAAACAAAATACAAAAGTCAGCTCAAACATAAATATCAGCTCGAGCCTAAGCTAGCTCAGTTCCATCAGCTCCAGCTTTTATCACTAGTCTAACAAAACTGATTCGAACGAACACAATAGTTTTTCAAATCCTGAATTGAGAACGAATTAAAATACAATAGTGATTGTGTTCATATTTTAAGAATCGAAAGTGATTTTAGTGTTAGATTGTGATACTTTGCCAATGAATACAAACTGTAGCATATCGTTATGGATTTGATTCTCATTTTCTAACTGTTTCTGTATTTCTGTATTATTCGGATCTGCGATCACAAAGACCGCTCGAATACCATAACTGATCGCATCCTTAACCCATGTATTGCTAGTTATATTACTTTGATAGTTATATTTTCCAGAAATACAATACAATTGATCGGTCGTCAAATAACACTGAAAACAGAAAGACGTTAAGTACTGGTAGCATTAATAGAACTGGAATTTGCAATCAAACCGACATTTGCACAGATACTGGAAGTAATAACAATACGGATGGAAATAATAAACCGAATGGTCAAAAGCCTCCACGAAAGCATAGGTCGTGCAGATTGTGTGGTAACAAACGACACGTTAAAGAGTACTGTTGGGCGAAAAAGAACGGAAAGTCACAAGAAGTGGCAAAGAAAGAGCGTTTGGATCGGATTGAGAAATACAGTCAAGAGAAAGCATCCGAACAATTAATTTGTCGTTCACCGGAATTAAGCGATTAAGTTATATAAATGAATAAGTTTTAATTTAACGATTATTATATTTTTACTAACAGATTTTAATTTAATTAATTGGGTTCAGGGATTTTAAACTAAACAAATATTTTGGTCACTAAATATTTCTAAATTTCTGCTAAATTTTAAGGGATTTTTTCAATGATTTAAGCTTTGATATTCACAGCTGAGAGAATTCGGAACTCTGTAACTGAAATTAGCCAATTCAGTTGTAACCTTTTGGGGTTATAGGAGACCGAAGGAACATAGCAACCGGGCTTAGCCAACCCGAATGTGAGTTCAGAAGTGGGGATCTGAGGGAAAGTCTCTTTGAATATACTAAACATAATCAAATTTTAATTTAAGGTTTTCAGGATTTTATTCATAATAGTATACATTTTATTAAACACGAAATAGGATTTTAATTTTCGTGCCTCTATTTTTTCCGATGTCGGTTGGGTTGGTAGAGACCAGCCCCAGCCGAAATCGTGGGGGGGAAGTGAGGCACGCGGTATAGACTCATTACGCACAACTAACACATTATTCATTGCTTTTAAACTATTTATTGTATAATATA